>JASDQU010421067.1:0-10153 GCA_032191745.1 Picea mariana
ACCATCCTGCAAGCTCCCTTTTCAAAAATTGTTTTTACCCCTGCATCTTCCATTTTGCTTACAGAAATAAAATTTCTGGCCATACCTGGGATGTGTAGAACACCAGGCAGTGTTCTAATCCTTCCATCTATGAGTCTCAAATTGACCCTTCCTCTTCCTATGATTTTGGTTGTCGAATCATTACCTAAGAAAACATTATCTCCATCATACTTTTCATATTCGCAAAACCACTCCCTGTGGGGAGTCATACGAAAGGATGCACCAGAGTCAATCAACCATGCCTCATGATCTGCATGTGTTCTTGAAGAGGCCAAGTATACATCCCCTCCTTCTTCCTTAGAGGTCTTTTCTTCTGTAGAAGAAGATTCTTCAGATCCCTTCTTTTTCTGAACTTTGGGTCTACACTGCTTCTTGTAGTGCCCTTCTTTTCCACACCTCCAACATATCCTTACAAAATTTCCAGGATATTTAGATCTACCCTTAGACTTAGATTTCCCACTTGAGAAATTAGATCTATTTCTTTCCTGGGAACTCTTGCAAATAATGCGTTTGTTCTATGCCCTTCCATATTGTTTCATCTCATCTCCTCCGACAACAAGGATGAGACCACTTCTTCAAACTTCAAAGAAGTTGTATTACTACTGATGGTCACAACCAAACTATCCCACGAGTCTGGTAAAGAACACAACAAACTGATACATTTATCTTCATCTGAAATTTTAATCTCAACAGATACTAACCGACTTACCACAGTATTGAAGGCGTTCAAATGCTCTGCCACTGAGTCTCCATCTCTCATCCTCAAGTTATACAGCTTCTTTCTCAGGAATAATTTATTTACCAGGGATTTAGACTGATACAACTTCCCCAAATTTTCTCATAAATCCTTGGTTGTAGCTTCCTTTGACACATTCAGTAATACTGAATTGGAGAGACACATTCGTATTGTGCTCTTTGCCTTCTGATCCATCTTTTTCCAGTCATCTGCAGAAGTTCTTGTAGGTGCAGTACCTGGATCTACCGCGATCCACTGATCTCTATCCACCAAAAGATATTCCATCTTGAGCTTCCACAGCTCAAAGATTTTCCCATTAAACTTCTCGATCTCCATCTTCGAATTTCTTGCCATTTCTTTTCACCTGAAAAACAATACCACAGATCTCCCCATGTAACAAGGCTTATCACAGTCCCGAGCCAAACCATTGACCACAAAGGTGTTCCCCTGAAGCCAATAAATATTTGATACCAAATGTAAATTCTAACCTTGTACAATGTCTACTATAAATAGATATTAAGAAAAGAACAAAAAAGATACAATGACAAATACAAACATTACACAAAGATTTTTCCCCTGGAAACCCAAACCGGGAAAACCAGCATATACTATATTCATTCTTTGTGTTACATTGTTTACAATACAATATACATATAGGATTCAGTGGCATACAAAACCCTAACCCAATGACCTGGATTAGTCCAAAACCCTAATTCCTTAACCAGAAATAGAAAACCATCACCAAAAACCATGTGCCAAAAAAACCACCTAAATACATGACATGTTTCCCGAGGTAGGTGTCACATTTCCCGAGGCAGAAAAAAAAAATTCGGGGACGTTGCCCCTGGACCCCTGCGCGCTCAGCACATACACTCAAACACTACTACTTGTGCAAAGAATATAACACATACCCAACATGGAGGATCCAGTCGAGTTGTTGCAGCTGCATGGTGATGTAGGTTTGATAATTACATTGTTGTGATTGTGTTTTTTGGACATATTTCAATGTCTAAAACTTGAGCTTAAGAGTGATATTGAGTCTGAGTTTTTCTTTTCCAATCTTCTTGAAGGCTTGATTCCCATAGCAGTATTGTCCACCTTTCTTACTAAGTCTTCCCTCCGCTCACATTTAAACTTAATTCACTGACTGAAGTTAGTTGTGGCCCTCACTTCCTTGTACATTTCTTGTCTAGTTCTATGTTGAACATCATTCATATATTGAGTTTTGTCCATTGACCTCCACTCATATAAACCAAACATCCACCAAAAAACACTGATGGGTATCAGGCTTGCCTTTCTTTCAATCTGAAAGGCGACTTCTAGTGCTAACATTTCTGGCGCCATTTCCAGGGATGAATTGAAGATTTTCCCTATGTAGAACGATAATGAACTTCTGATTCTGAAGGTGCATCAGACACAGGAACCTTTGAAGATTGCGCTTGCACCTGGAGACTCCATTGAGGTGACTCCACTGTTGTAGTGTGGTTTCATACAACTACATCCCCTCGAGAGAACATAACGATCAGATATTGTCTTTGATGGTGAAAAAATACCAGACACACTCATTCTTCATATCATTCACCTGGTGACTCCATGGTTAAAGGATCGATTGGAGACTCCACTGGTTCGAAATGGAAAAAATCTTGGCTTGAAGGTTTGCTCCCTTTAATTTTTTTATTTTTCCTAGTTTTCCTAATGTTGTCCCTACTATGGATGAATGGGGTGATTATTTGCCCATATTTAGAGAGCACAAAGAGGACAACCCTGCTCAACATCTCCATGAGTTTCAAGAACTCATGCATCAGTGGGAGATACATCATGAGGATGTATTAATTAATATTTTCATGTTCTCATTGGGTGGGGATGCCTATGAGTGGTATCGATTCTTTCCCCCTACTAGCATCTCCTCCTTGGAGCAGTTTCATGTAGCTTTTAATAAGCATTGTCAAAGGTATTATTCCTCTGAGTTAATCTGTCATAATTGTTGTAAGGAATGTGACAACCATGATCAATATATGGTTGTTTCTAATGAAAGCTATGAGGATGAAGGTTGCGAGGAGGAAGAATATGTTTTGGGAAAAGTTATGGAGCTGGTAAGATCTCTCACTACCAAACTAGAAAGGTTGGAATTTGAAGAAAGAGAAGAGGATTTTCTAGTCCTTGAGGCGGATGCCCTTGACAACTCTACTAAGGATGATAATGAATATTTCATAACTTTAGAGGCCTTGATTTCTGCTCCTGAGGTGCCTGCTGTCCTTAGCTTTGATGATTATTTGGATCAAGGGAAGCAGATCCCCACATCACAGTTTGCTAACCAGAGGAGAAGTCAGCCTATATATGATAGCTACGAATCAGATTTTGATTTGGATATGTAGGATTTCCAGGAACACACTGCAGAGCCTTATCCTTTGTTCACTAAATAAAAATATTACAAGGAAATCAACAATCTTAGACTTGCAGAAGACATTGAGCAGCATGAGGAAGAGTAGAGCTTCACCAAGGTTCTCGTTTATGATGATTATGAATCTGATCCTTGGGAGAGCTATGAATAAAAAGAGGAGCATCAGAAGGGGTAGTTTGTCTCTTGTCCAGATCCTGTCTGCGAGAAACCATTGCCTATGACTAGTCAGCTTCTGTCGACCATTCACCCACTTGTGCCTACCATAGATATTCATCCATGTGTCAGTAGTTATGTAGTAGAGAAGGTTGTCTGTAACAATTTTTTTGGAGTTTTTCGCTTGTCCTATGATCTTATGGAGGAATACATGGAGTTGTATTTCCTTCATGTTTTGAAACCGCCCAGCTTTATCCTGGCCTCATCATTATGAGGAAAGTTGAAGAATGTAACCATTATGTTGTCACAGTTGCATTCTCTGTTATCAATCATGAACAGAGTGAAGGAGATTCCAGTTAGGAAGTTACTTGAATGGCTATGGTGGAAATTTGCTTTCACCTAACACTATGTAAAAATTTATTAGTTTAGGACTGTACATAAATAAGATCCTTGGAGCATGTGTGCTTATTTTTGTTTTTACTTGTCGGCTTTATATTCTTCATCAGGGTGTTTTTGAGCTTGACTCCATAGCCCAACAAAAGGAGGATGGAACTGAAAAAGGAGATCTTAGAGCCTTGTGGGGAGAACTATATCCCTCATGGAGCCTAATGTTATCACATATTTTTGCAAGGGGATTGTTTTACTTTGAATTTGGTCATTGGGTGACCAAATGCGAAAGAAGTGGGCTTAAAAAAACCCACAAATGTTTTTCATCCAAAGTCGGGGTGCGATAGTGAAAATGCGCGAACATACCTGGTCGGAAAAAATCCATCAAGCAAAGGCTCAGTCTCGGCCGTCAAATCCATCAGACAAATCAGATCGGCAGTTCGCAGGTATTCAGGATCCGAAAGTTGCTTGAAGTTCAGTGCCAGGGAAAAGGCTCAAGATCAAGGGACAAGCAAATTTTTAATTTGGATCGTTGGATAATATTTTCGTAGTTTCACAGAATGAAAGGTCAAATGGAAAAGTCATGAGGACTCACAAAATGTTCTAGACCGTCCAAACCAGAGGGGCACGTGGCATCAGATAAGTAAAATTGTGATTTCGTGAGTCGGGGGTTTCAACATGGAGTAAGGTGGAAGTTCTCGAAACGCGAAATCACAAAGCACCCCGGAGTTGGGCCCGTGGTCATAGCCCGAGGCCACATAGGAGGTGGAACCAAGAAAAAAGAGTAAGCATCAGCGCATGATTGGTGACATGAGTTTTAAAGGAATCAATCGTGGTCGGCGGATGCATAGAATATCCGACCGTCGATCTGAAATGGGTCATTTCGCAATATCGGGTATCGGGAGATTGTTGTCATGTGATGTGAAAACCCCCTAAATGTGAAATCGTGATGCACCCAAGAGTTGGGCCATGTTGGCACACATGGGTATACCAAGGGTTCAATGCTTCAACAATGCACCTAAAAAGCCCTAACCACTGGCCCTTTCGGCAACACCTGCGAAGCAGATGAAGTCTCACCCAAGGTAGAGGCAGGGTTGGTTGCAAGACTCCAGTGTCTTCAACCTTAGTTGGGACACAGATATATGATTATAACACTTTAACAGAGCACTTATCAATTATAGCTCATTAGTATTCATCCTTTCTTTACAGAGTAGTGCAGTCTTCACCCAGATCTAATACATTAAAGCACTAAGCATATCAACATAGATCGGATCTAGCATCTCATTCACATCATTAGGCACTAAGCTATCATAATCATCTAAGCATACATCATTGCACTAAGCATTAATCATATGAAAAATTAAACAACCATAATGCACAAAGCAACCACAACATAGGATATACATGGTTCACCCCCAGCCTGGGGCTACGCCCACCAACTCTTCTTCTCTTTATTGTCTTTAGTCAATCTTCTACATGCACAAAGCAACCAGATCCTACTCTGCATAGGAGAGGAGATCTACGCATACTTTGCTAGATCCTCCTTTCCCGAGCTAGGTTACACACAAAGCTCTTACATAGTCTCTTTTAGCCACTTGCACTTAACTCTGCAAGTTCTCAACACAGCATGCACAAAGCATTTACAACTTGCACTTAGCACAACATCACACAGATGCATCTAGTGTTTCATAGGTTAGCATGGCATCAAGCCCTTTCTTACATCGCCTAGACATATATTTATATATTATAAAAGGGCCTAATCATGGGTAAACCCATGGGCCGACATCCCCATACCTGTTACATAAGCCAAAAACCCAAAAATACCTACACAAGGGGCCAAGATCCTGTGATCTATGCTTCGACTTGCGCTCTGCGTTCGACAGCCTGTCAAAGTCCCAAAATAGGTAAAACCTGACCAAGGATCTTCAAAACTTGGTCAAGGGGCAACAGGCCCCCAACACTCAGTTGTGACTTGTCCTGAGTCACTCTAATCTGGGTATCTCTGCCTCAAAATCCTCGAGCTTGGCTCAACATGATTTGACATGCTGTTGCACCAAGGCCTCCTACTCGACGAACTCTTTAATAACTGCTTAGTTGACAGGTCCCTCTAAGATTTGTTCGATTGAAGTGACGACTTGTTCTAGCTCTTCTCCTCGACCTTCAATCTCTTCAAATAGTTGGCAAGCTTCGTCTTGTACTGGTTGGAGCCTCTGAGTCACTTCCATGACTTTTCTTTGTATGATGTGGACCTATCGTTGAGTAGTGCGTTGTTCCTAGTATCACTTCATCCTCTCAACTGCTGATAGGAGCTTCAACTGCGCCTATATTGTCACTGCTTACTACTTTTCCTCTTCGAGCTGTGACTCCAGCATCTTTAGTTCAGGGTCTTCAGTAAGTTGCTCATAAGTATGTGCACTTCTACTGCTAAGTTGTTTACATTCCAAAGCTAAGGCTCTAATTCTCTCAACTGCGCTCCGGGCAGTGGCTTCTCTTTGGTCTTGCATGTCCTGTGGAGTGCTTTGCACTGTTTGTAGCTCTAGGTCTACTATTCTCTGTTGAAGCTACTATATAGCTTCAGCAAGATGTGTTGCTTGATGCTCCACTGGGTCTTCTACTCTTTTATCTAAGCCTATCACAGAGTAAAGTGCTTTGCTGACTGCTTCTTTGATTCCTATATGTTCTGCGAGCAACTGTTCTATCTCTTGCTAGATCTGTACTCTCTCCTCTTTGAACTTTGTTTGGAGGTTGTCCTTCTCCTATTGCGCAACTCGGAATTTCTCCACCACTTCCTCTTGTTCTTGCTTCAGGGCCATTGTGGCCTGTTCTTTTTCTTCTTGTGCATGACAAAGATGAGCTTCGGTCGCATAAGCTATCCTACAGAGTTGGGTAGGCTCATCTCCCAACTCTGGTTCTTCTGATGGCAGGGGGGCACTGGACACTGCATGATTGGATTGAAGGGATTGTTGTACCCCTCTTAGTTCTGTCTCAATTATATCATACATGGTTGCTTGTTTGGCTTCTTGTTATGCAAAATGTCCCATGAGGTGTCTGATATAGCTGTGATGATGAAGTCAAATTCATCAAACATGAGCACAGTTTGCAGCTTAGTCTTAGTAGCTTTGGATTTCTTCCATGAAGTAGGTTTCATGGGGGAAACCTTTCTTTTCTTAGATGGATTAGGCTTATCAACGGGATCCCTAGGCAGTGTTACTTCACCTTACTTTTGCTGATCTTATTTTCCATTGGTCTCTTCTTTATCTACTTCATCATCACCTCCTCATCCAGGTGATTCTGAAGTGATTTCTTCTAAGGCACTACTCAGCTGTTGGAGCTCTTCAGTCTTCTTCCTTCTGCTAGTTCCATGTGTGTCATGCTCTTCGCGAGTGGCCTCCAGGCTGCCGATTAGTTCAGGGTCAGATAGTTCTGTGAGGTTAGCAGGGATAAGGAGCTCTGCAGGCCAATCCTTAGTTATTTCTTCTAGGTCTTCCTCTGTGAGCTTATAGTATGACTGAAGCTCTTCTTTACTTCCGTCTATGCGCGCAGTGATGTAAATAAAGTGCCGATATGAGCGGAACTTCATAAGGGGTCTGAATCAGTGCAAGGTGTTCGGCTTCATATGAGGGACAGCCCCAATAGCCCTCTTTAATTGGAGATAGTAGGTATGGAATACCGCATTCAACTGCCATTCTTTCCCCATATCGTTCGAATACCAGAGCATGGTGAACTTCGCAGCGAGTGGCTCGAATGGCTCAATGTCATGGAAGGTCTCACCTTTCGGCATCTCCCAAGCATTAAACATGATGAGGATCATTGTAATAAACCCAGATTTACCTAACAATAAAAAACTTTTTGAAACTCTTGTTGATGTCTTACATCATTAATAAAATTTAATTTCTTTCCTAATAGGCTCTATACTACCTTGTCTCTACCTATTCGAGGCTTTATTTCTTCCCTGTGCTTGTCTCTACCTATTCGAGCCTTTTAGGTTTCGACTATCAATCACACAACATTTATACTAGTTGTGTTCTTACAAGTTCAACTATACAGATAATTATGCCTAGAATTTTAATTACAGAAGAGCAATTCCAGAATTAGGTCATCCGTTATAAACTTCTCACAAATGAACAGATTTTATCTATGTGAATTATTTCACTTTAGCATAAACAGATGCATTATATCAAATATATATACTCACGCAAACAGAGTAGGAAGGGATTGACATATCTGAACCAGTTCATGGGAAGACAAAGAGAACAACCATGTTCCTGCCAACCATAGAACGAGGCAGCCAAATCACTACCCAGTTCACCTCCTATCTTAACCATGAATCCATGAGGGAAAACTTGGAGCCTCCTCCTCAAAAACGTCTTCCTTTCCCGTAGTCTTCTCCTTGCCTCACACTCAACAATTAGTGTTCATAACAGCAAGTAGTCAATAGTTCTCTTTTCCCCAGCATACTTGGCAGCGTCCCACCTCCTCACATATGCTATTTAACCAAACAAATGCTTTTGCCATGTCTTTCTTTTTCCCCCCTTGGGAATTTTTGCATCTTTTTAAATCCCTGATTTTCAGGGGCACTAAATATCTGATTTTCCACTTGTAACAATCAGCCCAGAGGTAGTTCCAACATGTTCCCCACTCATGGAGTCATGGTCAGCTGATTTTAACATGGTTGTTCCATTTGTTCTCCTGCAATTAATATAAAATATTATGTTTTCATACAAGTGTCAAAATCCAATAGTTAGTTGGGTCAAAACAAATCTCTTCCCAACAGTCATAATAATTAATTACAATTATCAAATTCAAAATTTGGAATTTCCATAAATGGCAAAAAAATTTCCAAATTCGAATTTACTAAAAATGGAATAATTTTCCAATCAATTTTAAATTTCAAAAATACTTTATTTCTGGGGATGTCACATCCTTTCCCCCTTCAATAAAACACTGTCCTCGGTGTTCATTCCTTTCTTGGAACAGGATTGGATGAGATTTCTACAAATCTTCCTTCAACTCCCAAGTGGCTTCCTTAGGGCTAAAGTGCTTCCATTGCATATTTACCTGAGCGACGACTCTGTTTCAAAGTGTTATTTCTCTCTAGTCCAGAATACACAGGGGTTCCACCTGGAACTCACCTTCAGTTTCCACCTGCACCATGTTCCAATCAATCATATGAGTAGGGTCATGAACATACTTTTTCAACAAGGAAACATGAAATACATTATGAATTCTTAAATTAGTTGGAATTGCAAGTTGGTATGCTACGGGTCCAATTCGAGCTTGTATCTCAAAGGGCCCACAAAACCTGGGTGCCAGTTGGGCACAGTTCCCTAACTTCAACAAACGTTTTCGGGCTTTGACCTTCAAGTAAACATGGTATTCCACTTGAAATTCCAAGTGTCTTCTTTTTTGGTCTGCATAGATCTTCTGTCTGTCCTGTGCTTCTTTTAAGTTATGTAGTACCTTGCTTACCATGTTCTCCATTTCTTGGAGCATCTCTGGTCCAACCATGAGTTTGTCAGCCGTGTGATCCTAGCTAATTGGAGTCATACACTTTCTGCTGTATAGTACCTTGAAAGGGCTTAACTTAGCCGAATTTTGGTACCCATTGTTATATGCAAATTCTACCAAGTGTAGATAGTCTTCCCACTTATTTGGTTTTGTTCTTACGTACATGTGGAACATATCCTCTACGATTTGGTTTGTCCTTTCTGTCTGTCCATCCATTTGTGGATGATAACTCGTACTGAACTTCAAATTAGTATTTATCCCTACAAACAATTCCTTCCAAAAAGCGGATGTGAATTTTACGTCTCTATCTGAAATCACCATTTTAGGAATACCATGCAGTCTAAAAATTTCTTTCATGAATATTTTAGAAATGTTTATAGATTTAAAAGTAGAATTTATAGGAATAAAGTGTGTAGACTTACTGAGTTTATCGATTACAACCATGATAGAATCATTCCGTTTTTGAGTTTTAGGCAAACCCGTTATAAAGTCCAGTGATATGGTCTCCCATTTCCATTCTGATACTGGTAATGGTTGTAATAGGTGTTTGTACTCTTCTCGTCGCTGTGTGAGCAAAAAGTGAGCACTTACATGCCTATTTGGGCTCTGCTAGTCATGACAGCTGTATGGTAAAAAGTTAGAAAGAAAACAACAAAGCTATTAACAAGAATTAAACAAAAACTAAATGAAACTATGAGCATAAGAACAAAAATAAAAACAAATGAAAATGGACCAATATCACCAATATATAAGTTGGTCTAATTGATGAAATCCAAAGATACACAATGGAGAAAGAGGACTTGGGTCCCTTCCCTCTCCAATGGAAGGCTCTTGAGGCCCTCAACTGATTGCTCTCCTTACAATGAAAGATGAAAGTGTGAGTGAAAGAACTCCAAGCTTATCCACTCTAGTGAGAGATGGAAAGCCTA
>JASDQU010421068.1:0-10095 GCA_032191745.1 Picea mariana
TTGCTTATTGGATATAGTTGAGTGGTTTAAGTATAAGTTGAAAAAGGTTTTAAATTGTACTTGATACTGATCCACCCCCCTCTCAGTATCAACAGGTGTAACTTTCTTTTGGGGTGTAGACTCAATGGGAATTGTGTTTACATACAATCTCGTCCTCCCTTTCTGTAAATATGATATTCCCAAGATTAAGAGATATGATATAATCTAACCACCTAACTATAAAATCCCCCTGAAGGCCTATATGATCTGCATCCTTCTATCCTTAACCCCAAATTGTCATTCTGGTCGTGTATTCTATATGTTCAAGGTGATAATATCTCAACTCGTGTAATTGGTCAATGAGATCTTGGGGGAGAATATGGTTTCTTCTACTGCCCGTCCATGGATCAGAGACTAAACTAACTTTTGTTCCCTTACTAATGCGCTAGGCCAGACCCTCCCCTATCACCTAAAAGGATTTGATGAGAGATTTCCATATGATTGAGCAATTTTTGGTCCCCTTGGACGGTCCACTCTTCTACCTAATCTAGATTGATATACTTTTGTGTGACAACTTTTTTCCAGAGGCTTTCAATGGTGATCAATCTCCAACTAGATTTTGTTGGAAGGGCCTTTGAGAACAAATGAATATTCTTTAAACCCCATTCTCCTAGTAATTTTGGAGCAACCAGGGTTTCCCAACAAACCCAAGGAAGGACAAACTAGTCCTTTGTGTCAGTGTTTCATGGAAACCTACACAAAAGATCTAGCTAAAGCATACACAAACAAAGCTTATCAAGAAAAGGAAGAGAGATGCACAATGAAGAATGAGAATCAATGCATATTATAATATTATCAATGAGTAAGTGGTATTCACTCATATAGGTAATGACATCCTATAATTAGGAATGCATGCATAATAGTCATGGTCTAATATTAGAAAGTCTAAAATAGAACTAGTTAGTTAACTCCCACTAAACTAGTGTTACTACCACTGAACTAGTGTGTCGAAAATAGAAATTTCTCCAACACCCCCCCTGAACATTAGTACGGAGTAAAAAATTATTCTCGGCTACTAGGCCATATTAGGTACTCATGTACAATGCAACTAATGAAAATTCAATAAAAATGAGGAAAGAGGGAAAACCACATGGGAACAAAACCCTCAAAAGATAATGTATCAAAAGAAGAAAATGGCAGCTGCTAGGAAATTGTGTTCTTCACTGCAAGATGATCCCACAAAGTCTGAAACTTCTGCTCACTGAAAGTCTTCATGAATATGTATAAATATTTATGGATTTGATGAAGTCCTTTGGCAACCTATATATCCTTGTACCCCTTGATCCTGTGGACCCATATGCACCTGAAAATATTCCTTTCTGGTGGAAGTGGAATAAGATACGAAGTCTGATTCTTTAGGAGCGAGTCATACTCCTTCTGCGTGATTGCTTTCCATAATGGATTTCCCACAACCTTATTGTAGTTCTGCAGATTAGTGGATTGAACCATATAGCAATGCATGGGCATCACAGGTTCTTAAGATAAAAGTACATGAGAAGGCTCCTCATGTTGAGATCGAGTCATCCTCAAATCCAATGGATTCCCTGCAAGGTTTCCTGCTGCCTGAAGTGTGTTTTGTGCCTTCTTGGGCATATGCTGAAGCTTCGACGTTGGCTTATTATCTGGTTGTACTACTTGCTTATTTCCATGTACAAAATTTGAGTGTGTGGAATCATCTTTGATGTCTGAAACTGATGGAAGAATAAGAGTATATGCATGTTGCACTGGAGGTGCATACAAAGTACTCTCCTTATGTGTAAGTAGAATAGATGAGTCATCGTTAGAAAACTTAGTGAATTTATACAACCTTGACTTGTGATCAAACTCACCAATTGCAATGATGGAATTGTCATGCATGTCAATTATTAAAACTGAATCTGATGTAAATTCAACCTTTTTACCTTTTTGAGTGATTTGATAAACTGGGAGTAGATTCATAGAAATCTTTGGAACATATAGAACATTCTCAAAACTACCATTGTGGAGTTCCACTCTCCCTTATTCTGCTACTACTATTGGAGTATCATCCCCCATGAGAATAGGGGGTCTTGAGCATGGACTCAAAGAAGAGAAAACTTCATCTTTTGTTGCCATATGATGGGATGCACTAGAATCTATAATCCATGAATCAGATGAGGAATTAATTGCAACCAGAGCACAATAATTACCTTTGTTAGGAGTGGGATCTTCTTCCTTATGCTTCTTGACTCCCTCTGGAATGAAGTTTCTAAGTTTGTTCTGTTGAAGTGCCTGTGACATAAGATCAATCTATTTCTTCATGCATGTGGATTCTTCATGATTCGGTTTATTGCAATAAGTGCACTTCTTTCCCTTCTTCTTCTTCTTGGAATCTAAAGAGTCTTTGGAACTTGAAGAATCATTAAAGGGTTTGGAATATCCCTCATTCTCGTTTTGTTTGGATGACCCTTTTCCATCATGCATGGTGAGTGCATGTGCTTTGGGATATTTCATGAGGCCCATCTGTATGAGTTTTGTCTGCTCTTGTGTAAGAGACTCAATGAATTGAGCCAACATAGGCATTTTCCAATTTGTTCCAAAAAGACATATACCAAAATGGAAATTGGAGACATATACAGCGTATTCTGGTCCTAGCTTGGCCAAGATTGTTAGAATAAGTTGTTTCTCTTGTGTAGACTTATCAATACTGCATTCACCCAAGCTCAATAGAAAATATTTAAATTTAGTAAAAAAATATTGTATATTATCAAAACTTTTAGGGTCTAAGGTATTTAACTCTACCTCAAGCATATGACCTCGCATCTCATCATGTTTTCCAAAGAGTCCTTCCAAGGTGGTCCAGATATCGTTTGGAGTCTTGCATGAAGCAACATGAAACCATAAATCAGTGGATATTAACTCAAGAAGTAGTCTTGTGGCCTCATCCTTACAGTTCGCCCCTCTCATATTCTCAATCGCTAATGTAGGTTCTATTTATGTCCCCATCGTCAAATTATACAGTCTTTTCCTTCTGAGTTGGAATTCTGCCCTGGGATTCCAATCAAAATAATTGTATGGTGTGAGGATTACCACCAAGTTTGACTGTATAATAGTTGTCCTATCCATCTCTCCCACTGTTTCTAAGAACCCCTAAAAATTTACTCTCAATCAGCAAGTGAAAATTTAAGAAATCACGGCAGAAAGGGCACTTTATGTGAAAATTTGTATCAGTTTCAAGAGATGATCTTCTGACTTACTCTCTGAGCAAACAGTGAGGAATCTTGCCAGACGGTTGAAAACCCACTTGTAGAATGGGTCAATTTACTTTCCACACGAGTCGTTTCCTCAAAAACTTAATATTTTGGGAGCAACCATTGTAGAAAGGTATGACCATGGATTCATATCAGTTTCAGGAGGCTATCTTATAGCTTTCTTTTTGAGAAAACAGTGAGGAATCTCACCAAACGGTTGAAAACTCACTTGTAGAATGAGTCTATTTATTTCTCATGCAATTCGTTTCCTCAAAAACTAATATTTCTGGAGAAATAACTGTTGAAAGGTATGACCACAGATTTAGCTCATCGAAACTCCAATTTTCCTTATTCTTTTTCTTGTCTGGCTCTCTCTAAGTAGCGTAGCTCTAATACCATGTCAGTGTTTCATGGAAACTTGCATAGGAGATATAGCTAAAGCATACACAAACAAAGATTATCAAGAAAAGGAAGAGAGATACACACTGAAGAATGAGAATCAATGCATATTATAATCTTATCAATGAGTGAGTGATATTCACTCATATAGGCAATGACATCCTATACTTAGGAATGCATGCACAATAGTGATGGTCTAAGATTAGAAAGTCTAAAATGGAACTAGTCAGTTAACTGCCACTGAACTAGTGTGTCGAAAATAGAAATTTCTCCAACACTTTGTGCCATCCCATATGAATCTAAAGCAAGTGCAACGAACCTTTACCAGGGTACCCTTTGGGATCCAATCCAACGACATCCAGTACACCAGAATTACTTCGAGAAATGCTTTTACTAGAATCAATCTACCTACTTGAGACAACCATCAGAAGATCCATGCCTTTAATCTCTTCTCCAATTTTGAAATTATCCAGAACCAGTCTTCCTTCTTATATCTATTTGGTTTTATATGAAAACCAAAATACTTTAGGCCTTCATCGAAAGGAAAAAATCGAAGGGAAATAGCTCCTTATAATAGGTAGTCTCTGTCTCATCCATGAGATGGGCAGAGAGAGTGGATTTTTTTCATTGATATGCATCCCAGTTTCCCTTCCAAAAAGTTCCAATATTGAGTTCAGCTTTCTCCATCTCCCGTCAACCCATTGCAGAAGATTAGGACATCATCCACAAACAAGAGATGAAATATTCTTAAAATGGGAGAGATCGAAACACCTTGGAAATCCCCTCTGGTTTTGGCATCTCCAATGGTCCTCCTAAGGCCCTCTTCCATCAATAAGAAAAAGAAGAGGGGAGAGGGGACATCCTTGTATTAACCCTCTCTTTTCATGGAAGAGATAAGAGGCTGACCAATTTATGAGAACAACAAAAGAGATTGTCGATATGCAGCTCATAATCCAATTAATAAAAGGGAGATCAAACCCAAATGTGTAAGAAGAATCTTGATATAGATCCAGCTTACTCTATCAAAGGCTTTTGATAAATCGATATTGATCATTTCCCCTTTCATCTTCCAATATTTTTTACTATGTAAAGCCTCTGGTGCCACTCCTATTGCTTCATGAATTTGTCATCCTTCTAAAAAAACGAACTACTCCTGAGACACAGATTTTGGGAGAATGGCCTTGATTCTCCTATTGATGACTTTTGAGATCACTTTGTATATGATATTGCATAATCATATGGGTCTAAAATATTCAAGATATTGTGGGTTATCCTTTTTGGGAATAAGAGCTATAATGGTATCATTTAGGGGCGCATGAATATGACCATTGATACGATATTCCTCCACCACTTTGAGGATATCCTTTCCAAAAATATCATAGAGTCCCACATAGAAATATATGGTCTAACCATCTAGTCCAGGACTCTCATATTTTTGGAAAATGTAGAGAACTTCTTTGAGTTCCTCTTTYGAGACCGCATCCATGAGATCCCTATTATCCTCCTCATCCACGAAAATGGGGAAGAAAAGGGCTAGGCACACTATTGAATCAATTGTGACTCTTCCATCAGATTTGAATAGGTTTTGGAAATGTCTAGTACCCARCTGTGCCACGCCTTCGAAATATGAGGTGGATATGCTTACAGGGTCATTGAGGCTTCAAATAGTATTTTCCAATTTCCTTCCTTTTGCATAGGCTTGGAAAAAATTGGTGTTCTCATCCCCACTGTGTAACCATAGGGATCTTTTTTTTAACCTACATTCATTTTCTCTTTCTTAAAAGAGTTGCCTCCTCTTTGTTTCTAATGCCAGAAGAGCCTCTTTGGATTCAACAAAGGCATAACCTCCTCCCTTTGACTCGTAAAAGGATTGTAGAGTTGCTTTTGTACTAATGAGATCATGTTCATCATTCTATATCTTTGCATGAGCCCATTCCACCGTAACATTTTTTAGTTTTTTTAGGTTGATGGAGAACTGGAAAACTACTTGGTCATTTTGATCGAGAGGGGTCCAATTCTCCTTTACAAGGGAGATAAAATTATCATCCTTAGCCAATCTGAATTAAATTTGAAAGGTTTGGTAGGCTTTTTTGTTCTTTCCGTGATCTCCAGAAAGATTGGGAAATGGTCTAACTCCCCTCTAGATCCTATCCATTATCTAAATAAGAGAGAGGTCTCTAGTAAATTTTCAGCGATTAGATAGTGATCTAATCTTTTGGTGATGTAGCCCTCCCCGATCCTCTTATTTCTCCAGGAAGGACAGAGCCTTGTGGGGGAAATGTCAATCAAGCCCTTTTTTGCTCATTCTGTGGGTAAATAAATCTGAAAGAGAATCTGGATGTGTCCTTTGTCCCCAAGATTATTCCATTCCTAAAGAGAAGTTTAGATCCCCCAAAAGAATGAGATCCTCATTTTTCAAAAAAGATTTATTTAAGAGTTTTTCCCAATAGGGGAGACACTCTCGTGTAGGCCCATATACATTCAGAACCATGAAGCAGTTTCCCAAGTCCTTCGATCTAACATTGATGCCTATGCCAGAATCAAAACCCCATGAGTTTAAGAGCTTGATAGATCTGGTGTTCCACCCCAAAGCTAGTCCTCTTGAGTCTACACCAATGAACTTCCATTTCTTGAGGATACCTTCAAGTATGAGAATGACCGTGGCTACCTCCCCCATTGTTTCTTGTAAGAGGATGATTTCTGGCTGGGATGACTCCACTAGCTCATGCAAAGCGATTTTCTTTGATGGGCTTACCACATCCTTGTATTTAAAGGAAAGCACTTTCATTTTTAGACCCCATCTGGGGTTTTCATTTCTCTAAGTTCCCCGACTATGGATAAGTGTCTACCATATGCCATGTCCATAATAAAATAGATTGTTCCTTTGAAAAAAAAATCTTCTCCCCCTACCTTTCCTTCCTGGGGGAGGAGGAGGGTTTATCCCCAACCCTTCTATCTTTTGAGTTGCACCACCATGAATGTGGATGGATCTATTTCTCAATTGATAGGCCACCACATCTTCCTCTAAATCCTTTGATTATTTTGGGTCTGGGTCAATGGGGATAGGGGAATAAGGGTTAGGTTCAGATGTGATGGAAAAAGTATTAAGAAGGGGACCCGAGGGGGAAAACGAAATGGTGGTAGATCATTCCAAGGTAAGTGAAAAAAAAATTAGTAGCCCAACCCCATGCTTACCCAAAATAGATAGAGACTAAAACAAATAATTTAAGGAGTGAAAAGAGTGTGGTGGCATACCCAAATGGGAGAGGATACCATGTTGAACATCCATGGTCATTTTCATTGTTTGATATAGAGCCCCATGGAACAAACTCGAGCCTAATTTGGAAGAAGGTGAGGATATCTCAGATAACTTGGGTTCTCCATGCTGAAACCCCTGGACCGGAACATCCTTTGATCCTAAATTTAATTTTCCCTATTTCTGATTGCAACCAGATGAGGATTCATAAATATGGGGTGCCCCTCTCTTCTTTTGTGACAACATATCTTGATCTTTCCCCTTATTTCGCATCGACATATAAGAATCGTTAACGATATGGCCAAGTTGATGACATCTATGACACATGAAGGGTATTCCTTTGTATTCTAACTTTTGCAAGAATTTTTTTCCTCCCCAAGTGATATTGATTTCTACATCCAAACCCCTTATGACATTCAGAGAGACAGGTATGTGAGCAACTGACATCTTCCCTGTTGAGAGGAAGGACATATATGCCTCCAAAAATGTTCCAATGGCATTTCCAAGGCACCTGAAACCTTTTGTAGTCTATAGTTCAGGAGGGAGTTCGGGCAAGCGAACCCAAACAGACAACTCATGTACTCTTTCATGGCGGGCATCGAAGAATGGATTCAAGCGTTTTAGGAGAACCAGCAAAGATTATATACACCACATGGATTTTAGGACCTAATTAGAATCCTCGACCCTTTTGAAACTGAGCATAAACCAACCTTTTGTCAAGTTCTTTACCATAAGAAGCTGCAAAATAACATTATCCCAAGAGTGTTCCACCAATTCCATTAGGGTTTTAAGGCCTAGATGATGAACATTTACACGACCAACCATAATTTTTTCGCCATTTCAACAACCTGCAAGAGCATGATATCATCCCCTAATGCCAGATTTAGATCTTGATCTAATGCCTTTATATGTGGGTGTTTTCTATTATTTTAAGTGGATGACTTTTTTCCCTCCTCGTGACTCTTAGATTATTGAAAAAGGTCTTTTACTCTTAATGAATCATGGGGGAGAGAAGAACCATGAGCCTGATCCTCCTCATCAGGGGCCTGAGAATGATGAAAGATGGGGGGAAACCAAGTAATTTGTAGGGATTCTGAAAGGGGACTTATTGGAGTTTAAACTCAAAGAGGGTCGCATCGAAGCTATTTCCATTGTCGTTGAGGAAGGATCCCAGCCAATATGCGTGGCCTCTACCCAATTTAATTAGCCTCATTTAACCTAGGAACCCTATGTATCTTTGTGAAAGGAGAGTTTAATGGATACAATCCCTTGAATGGAACCTCATGCTGAAAGAAATTTTGTGGATTCCAAAACGTCCATCATGGCTCCAACGACAAGATGTTTGATAGTGGTCCTAGAGGAGAGACAGAAAATGGGGTTGGAGGAAGTGACTCATGCTCATACAAGGGACCCAAATTAGGGGGAAGTTGAACCAGGGCAACGTAAGGAGCCTTGGTGACCTGGGAGGAGATGGCTACGATAGCAGGTTCATGATGGATTATGGTAACAACAACATTCCCCTTGTCAACCTCTGCATCCATCAAAAGTGACAGGGGCTCAAAAGAGTGTCCAGTTGTCAATGACCAGATCTATTGTTCTTCCATCAGATCCCACGAATAATCCGCAATATCTTCCCTATCCATATTTACTAAAAAAACTCAACCTCCCATCGCCAGAAAACAACAAAAAATATAAAAATTCTAATTGTAGGGATGACCGGACTCAATCCATAAAGCTAGGGCTGTAGGTTTCTACGAGGGTCTATGGCTAGGGCTTTCGCAGTCCATTGAGCCTGACAACAAGAAAAACTATCTTAACCATCTACACTAAAAAATATTTCCTCCTCTCTATGTTAAACATCTAAGGAGGAAACACGTGTTCTTAAAGACTTAATTCATATTACTAAAGAATATTATATTTCAATATTATAAGGAATTATATGCAAAGTTCGCCAGCTACACTAGAATGGCCATGAGAAAGCAGCAGTTTTGTGGAGACACACTAAACATGTTCACACGAGAAGACTACAATTTTCACTGTTCAAGGTCTTACTGGTATTTCACTACATTTCCTCTACCATAAAGAAATGAAAATAAGACTTGGACATCAGGTATGTCTCTAGCTGGATGTGTTCCCAAAGTTTTTTATTGCAAAGACATAGTCTCCTGGTGCGTTGACAATTTTATTCAAAATCGAAGGGAAATTTTGCTACACAATGGATCCCATGTCTCTTTAATGCCTTCAACTTTCAAGAAAATGTTAAAAATATTTAGCCAACTATTACATTCAAAGGAGATGAAGCTAAAAGTTTCCTTAAGGAGAAGAACAATGGATTAGATCTTCTACGAGAATACTTAGAAGATCCTTCAGCAATGCCAAAGGATATATTACGAATTCAAGTTAGTTCATTGAAAAATCCCAACCAAGAAGTAGCATGGTTTTTTACTAGAATTACAAGACAAGATTCTATGGAAATCATTCCACGGTTGGCTCTTTATATTGTATTTTACAGTCCATGAACACGTGATTTTTTATTAGGGAAAAATTATCTCTACTGAAATTTCTTCGCAACTGTCAAATTTTAAAGACACTAAGAAGTTCTAATTGTACTCCTACTTGATATTTTCTATTACTTATTGTCATATCTTCAAGGGATTGAATATAGTGAAAAGGGTAAATTGTAATGTTGACCCTGTCACAATGTGGTATCAAGCCATGTGGCAGAAAAAGGTTGCTCGCTACTTTTATGAAGTATATAATGAAATTGTTGATACTGAGAGGGGGGTGAATCAGTATCAAGTACAATTTAAAACCTTTTTCAACTTATACTTAAACCATTCAACTATATCCAATGAGAAATGAACAATAGTATAATAATTACACCAATACACCACAATACACCATGCACAATATATGAGAAATAATCAATAGTTATTGTTCAAGGGAAGTAATGACTTCCAAAGGTAGCTACAGCTTCCAAATGTAAAGGGAGGGATAAACCTCCAAGAGGAAGATATAATCCTCCAATATCAAGAGATATTTGAACTCTCCATCCTTTCCCCTTCCTTCCACCCAAGAATATATGAGAGATAATAAAACTTTACATTAAATCATCACCATCAACCAATCATCACATAGAACCTGATAATGCTTCTTGAGACTTCTTCAATTTCTGCAATTCTTCAATTCTTG
>JASDQU010421069.1:0-10153 GCA_032191745.1 Picea mariana
TTAGGGCGCGGGTCACACACGTGCAGGCCTTCTGCAGGCCACGTGTACCTCTGTGTGTCCCGAGAATGAATGTCAAGCATCAGTCAAGGAAAAATGGTATTGATAACCGGGTTCCCTGCTAGCATTGACCTAACAGACAACAAAATAAATAAAGAAACAAAGACTGAACTTCTTTGAACTACCCAAAAGATCTTTAACCAAATCCGGAAACCCTAAGAGTAAAATCTCCCCAGCAGAGTCGCCAATTCTGTTGTGGGGTTATTCTACCCTACGGACTAACAAGCTAGGGCTTAAAGTTGCATGCAGATCATGACCCTGGAAAATTAACTTTTAACCTTCTACCCCAAACCTAAAACCCTTTTTCTCATGCAAACATGGGAAGAACCAACTAACCTTTTTATCGACGATTGGTGTAGATCCTCCTTTGAGATTTTATCCCCTTGCTGCTACTGCTCCTTCCAAAAAGATTTCCTGCAATCAAGACAAAACTATGCATGCATGCTATTGATCTACTAGAGGGTTAGAGATTAAACACAAATCAAATAAAAATATATAAGACTCATGTATTCGGGACAGGAAAAGTATCTTTTTATTAATCTCAATACGAATCAACTTACAATGATTATAGAGACCGACCACCGTTCCTCGATCATGATCCTGGGCTCCTCCTCTTCTTTGTCCTCCAACTGCTTTGCTTGAATTCTCCTAAAGCTTGAGGAAAGGCTAAAGGGTTGGGACAAAACGGATTTGGCAATTTGGCAGAGTTTCTTTGCTATGATTTTTCCTCCTTTGAATAGTACCCCTACCCCTTCTTTTATAGGCTAGAAGGAGCTAGGGTTTTATACGAACTCTCGTCCATGCATGGCGGGGAGTTCCAGTTAATTGACCAAAAGATTCTCGTTCTGCCTGCAACTTTCCTGATTTTTTGCTTTGTTAGGTAAACACGGGCTGTAGTGGGCCAGCCAACGTTCCAACGCGTGCAGTATAAGTCCTGCCAGCGTTCCAACGCACCCAGTGATAGGTTAGGGCGTGGGTTACTTAATTTAGGAGGTTTTTGAAGAGTCTGTTCAGCATGGCTTTGGCAATGAAGGGCAATGAGTTGGCCTGATGCCAGGTAAGCATGGATAGTGCAATTTAGGCTTATAACACCACTCTATTGACAGAGTTTTCTCTAGACAAAGGAATCATAATTAGGTACTTTGCAAATTATTATCCACAGGGAAATGAGGTGGCAAAATCAACCAATAAGAACCTAGTAAGAATATTAAAAAAGACGGTTGCAGATAACCAAATGAATTGGCATAATCTACTCCATAACGCTCTATGGGCCAATAGGGTCACACCCAAGGAAGCTATAAGAAATTCCTCTTACTTTATCGTTTACGGGAAGGAATTCATTCTCCCAAATGGGATTTATCTTCCATCTCTTCAGCTAGCCCAAGATTCCAATGGGCAACCCTCATCAGTCATACAACAAAGAATTGATACTCTTCTCATGATAGAAGAAGAGAGAGAAAAGGATAAGTGAAAATTTATAGCTCACCAACAGATAGTGAAAAGATGGTTTGATAAACATAAGGCTAAAGAGAAAAATTTGAAGTCGAAGACTTAGTCCTAAAATGGGACAGAGAAAATGAGCCAAAAGGGAAGCATTCTAAGTTTTAGAATCTATTGCCTGGACCTTTCCAGGTGGCTGCGAATATTGGGGCAGGAACTTATCAATTAAAGAATTTGAGGGGGGAACCTGACGCCCTCCCAATAAATGGCCAAGCCCTCAAACAATATTTCCAATAATAATAATAAAAAATTGTTTTGTTTTGTATGAGTGTTTTCATGATTGCGAAATGCATTTTTTTTGTTGTTTTCTTTTGCTTTTTGGATTTCTGCGCTTTTGAAAGTCGTGTTTAGTAGGATAATGGTTGACCTCAAATCATGTGACATAGAAAATTCTGTTTTGAACTCATCACTCACATACAACACATGAAGCACCAAGGAACTTGCGGTTGCTTTTGGGGGTCCTCTATCTAACCTGCACAAATGAACAACTTTGGAGAAATGTCAGAAATGTCTACTTGGTGTCCTGGTAAAACCTTAATGGAAAGTAGGAAAGATGCAAAGGACTACATGAACCCTGAACACAAGGCCAACAAAGGATTCACCTTAACCATCTCACTTTGCGAAATAAACATACATCATCGTCTCCCACTCGCTCAGGGCATCATGTCATAATAAAGTTGATCTTATCAAAAGAGTGAATAGTAGGAGAGGGTATGCAGATATCTCCGCCGAGGCTATGGGTGCTTGCTGGCAGTAGAGCAAGCTCTGTGATGTCAGGGTGACTATGTCAGGGCTATGGACGCTTGTTGGAAGCGGAGCAACACCAAAGCAAGTGAGTAGAGGTAACTAAAGGCTCCATGCCAGTGAATGCTTTACTAGACTTTTGTAAAAAGGGTCATGAGTCAGGATTACAGGAAATGAAGGAGGAATAAAGGTTAAAAACCCCACAGGCAGACTTAGAAGCATTAACTGGAGAATTTCAAATTGCAAGGGTAAAAGAGGCTCTGATTTAAAAGCCAGTAAGGTTCTCCACCAGCTTTTGTATCAGTTGAGCATGAAGGAAGAACAAAGATGCAACTTTTTCCCAATGAGTCTCCATTTTTTGAGCACTCAACACGCCCTAAAAAGTCTATGTCAAATTTCACTTTTTGGGTACCACTTGGTCTTTTGGCATTGTCTAATATTAAAAATGTGTCCTTTTCTTATAATTATTTATTCTCATTAAGTCTTTAAAAGATTGCTTGGACATGTGAAAACCATTAACTTAAAAGACTAATATCTAAATTAGAGAATTGACAGTCAAATATTTCCTGGACGTGCTTAAGGAATTCGACATCGGAAATGATTAAGAGTGAAACAAAACGCTGGAGAGAACCAAAGTTGTCGAGTCCCGATCTTCGTCAGCATCGGTAGAAGAGAGACTTCTTTCACGAAAGGCATCACCGAGAATATCTTCGATGACCGATCCCTTTGGTATCGGTGAAATACTAAGAGAGTAAGCACTCACGAAGAATGAAGTGATATCAATGATCGCCGACTTCCAAAACTTTTTCAGTATTGGGGATTTTTCGGGGACGTTAACTTACAAGGAGGACGCGTGATAGGTTTATTTCCGAAAGTCAACCTCTGATACCTTTTCGACGTTGATAGTCCCAAGTTTAGCTTAAAGCACTATACTTGAGCAAAGCCCCAAGCCCAACCATTTCTCGTATGCTAAGTTCCGGGTCATTGGTACCCTGTATCCCGAATCAGTGGTGCCACGTCGATGTCGTACGATGAAATGAATCGATGTCGGAGGTTTTTTGTAGAAGGATATTAATAAAGAAACAAAGCAAATCAAAGCAACACTAGTTTTAAAATGGGGGCTAACTTACAAGAAAATTTAGACAAAGAACATAGTATACACATGCCAAGAGAGGAAAGGATGCATTCAATCACTATAACCAGAGCCCATTCATCAAAATTTGGAGACTTTATATATATTATATTGTTGCCAAGCTTAGGTTACATATAGTATACACTGTCTACACCTTTTGGTCAACCAACCTGATTACATTAAGAAAACAAAATTCACCTTACAAGAGGGAAAATTATCAAAGTTCTGTGTCGCATCTGAGAATGCAAAAAGGAGTTCACCAATCATGTCTCTTCTGCATGTGGAATTTATTCCCGACTACTTCATGCTCCATGAGGTGGTTTCATCTTTCATTTTTCCAACACTCTTTGCGCCTGACGTAACTACACAATCATATCCTATGCCTCTTGGAGTTTCCTCTTGAGCCAAGTTGCGTTCGCTTCATGACCTTGTGGTGCTGACACCTCAAGGGTATTTTGTGTCAACTACTATCATAGTTCTCTATTTTCCTGGTAGAGTTCAACTATGGCAAGTTGTTCCTACTCTAGATGCTTACTAGGTGCTCGAACAATGGAGCCCGAGGCTTCTGTCTTTCTCATTCAACTCTCAATTCCTCAACTTATGGTTTCGACTGGCTCTAGTCAGATAATGCACATTAGGAATTCCTAGGCAACTGATCGCGCGCGTGACTCAATCAGGATTTGGATTTCCCCTCCCACTTCTTTATTCTTCCTGGGTCTTCCTCTCCTCCGCAATATCTATTGTTGAGGAAGCATGACTTCCAACTTTTGTCCTTTTGACATATCTTCTTCTACTTCGGCATCCACACAAGGCGATACCATCGTCTCTATGCAAAGGTAGGAATCTCCCTTAGAGGCCTCAGGAACACTCGCTACAAATAAGAATGAGTCCCAGGCATTTTGTGGCTCAGGCCTAGTGCTTTGGATGCCTCGTAGTCCCGTTCTTGTGTTTTGAGGAGTTCCCATGGTGAGAAAGCATATCCACCTTATGTGTGGATGACTTGACAAAGGCCCAAAGAAAATAATTTGGTCTAAGTGATCTCGTGAGACGAGTTACCAATGGTGCACAAGCTCGACTGGTGAGTAGAACACTTACAAAACATCTAGAATTTATAATAGAGTGGGGCAGGGAGCTGAAATGTGCTAGGGGACACTGAATACCTCGCAACAAGATGTTTTAAATAATTATTGTGTCACATACACTTGACGGTATGATCTGAGGCATCTGATTTGTAGCCTATAAGAATTGCGGAGGATGTGTGGTATGATTATCTTGATTCCTCTCAATTTCCCCAACCTCCATAATGAGCTAATGATGGTTGATGCACTTGTTGATGGGACTTCTATTTGAGTAGCCTGCCTCGACCTGAAGCATTTAAAGACTCCCCTTATGATAGTATCCAATATTTTTGGAACCTACTTGTACTCTTGGCACATGTTCAACTCTTACATCCTTTCCCGACCCCAAGTGCCAACTGGCCACTGGCGTGACTTTGACTCTCATGTTTTCCGTACCTGATTTAGCATGATATGGCACGTGGATATAACCCACCCTAACTAAAGAAAATGGTGGCACTAACAAGGACAGTGCAAGCAATCCAAAATGTTGCAGAGAACACGTAAGTGTCAAACAACCAAGATTAGCAAATTTTACAGGTATGCATCAGTCTGTTTTCTTCTCGCTTACGTTTTTTCATATATTTGGCTGAGTAATGTTCTGTAAGCAATTAATAAATGATTTTAATTCCATTTGTAGGAGAAAATCTTTCCGAATATCGAGAAAAATTGACTCCGAAACATCGCCAAGGAATCCGAGAGAAACTGGATCCAGAGATCAACAAGATGATGAGGAATATTAGACTCCTTGAGTTTGGTAACCCCGAGAACTTTGTCAACTTGTGTGACATAGTCGAATCACATATCAAGCAATATTTATTATGGTCTGAAGAGCTAGCGAAAGTGATCGACACAACGTCGGGACAAGTGCAAAGATTTGTGGAACACCTGATTAGAGCTTGGACTGTGCTACAATAGTTAAACACCAGTCTAGTGAAGTACTGAGCGCATGTTGTGGAGGTTAGGGCAATTTATGTGGCTCTGAGGAAGCAACACAGATTTCCATGGGCCCAAAATTGCGATGAGATGTTTATCAGTTGGTTGGAGTATGAGAAAATTCACCCTTTCGAAGGATATCTTAAGTTGACTGTTAAAGAAACTGTTAAAAGAAGACGCCATATGGCTAATTGTTTTTTGTTTAAACTACACTTAGTTGTTATTTTCAGTTGAATTTTATGTTATAAATAATAACATCAACCAATTAGTTAAGGGTCGATGGTTGTTGCAAGAACTCTTTCTTTTTGGTTGTTAAGAATTATTTTGAAGCTGCCTTTGAATTGAGAAGTCCTTCTAGACCAAAGGCAAAGTTATTTTCATCAAATGCATGTGATTTGACGTGGAGAAGAACTATTTCCTATCTCATTTCATGAATGATGTTGTAATGAGTAAGAGCTATTTAATCTATTGTCAAGTTATATGGTGCAATATTTTGTTGTTCTTTACTTTAATGATGAGGATGAATCATGGTGTTAATATGCAATGGATGATTAAGTAGGTGAATTATTTTTCTTTCCATTATCTTATCGCATATGTGTTTTCTTTCTGGTAATTAGTTTCTCAGACAGTAATTGGATGCTCACATGGTTAATGTATTAGTACTAGGCCCGTGGTGTAAAATTCTCGTCTGCATGCTTGAGCAGTGGGTTATCCCAAGTTCAACCTCTTCCCCAATAGTTAAGATTAAGTCTACTTTGTTTCCAAGTTGGTTTATACCGGCTTACATCTCATATCGGTCCCACCCAAGAGAAAATACAAAAAGAGATAGTCTGAACTGAAGGAAGAGCCTTCACAAGAAAACATAAATCCCATTGATAAATTGGCCGGATTGCAAGATCTGGAGAACCATTCCACTATTAAACGCTACAGAGTCCAATTGGGCCTCGGTGGCGGGTTTGGATCCTCATGTTGAGTCAAGGGACTTAGGACCTATCAATAGGATCTTAGCCGTCCGATCAAGGTAAAGTGCACTAACGATAAACCATTGAAAGTGTACAGGAGAATCGGACTCACGAAGTTCCTAAATCATCGGAACCATTAATCGTCAAGGGGGGCACGTGGCAAGAGATCAAAATTTCATTGACTCGTGACTCATAGAAGTCAAAGGCATAGTTATAAGAAGTTGCGAATCATTAAATCACGATTTGATCGTAGCCATTGATCGAAGGAGGGAGTTGAACCGTAGATCTGGGCTAGTCGGAGGTTCGCATTTTGGGAAGCTAGAGGTAAAATATCGTGAGGATTTGCGAAATCCAAGTTCGCAACTTGATCGCAGCCGTTGATCGAAGGAGCATTGTGGAACATAGATATAGTCTTGTTGGGAGTTTGCAACTAAGGAAATCATAAGTAAGAGTTATGGGAACTTGTGAAATCCAAGTTCGTGATTTGGTCTGAGATGTTGGATTGAGGAGAGATATGGAGCGTCGATTCATTTCGAGGGGAGGAGATATCAAAAGTTTGGATATTAGGAGAAGGGAGGTGAGCGGTCCTCCAACTTCATGAAATGCAAAGTCTCGATACACCAAAATGAGATCTGGACCATTGGATTGCGAGGATTGTGGACCGTTGATCTGGTAAGCAAAACTCACAAGTTCAGGTTCTGGAAGGATGAGAAAGCGAACTTCGTGAAATGCTTGAAATATTGGCCCACGGTCATAGCGAAGGGGCACATCAGTGAAGGAGGATAGAGGGTATAGCACACGCTAGGCTCCTATCAAGATTTCAGAAGTCGAGAGAGTCGAGGTGACTCATATGCAAGGCCCAATACGTGAAATCATGACGTGCCTTTTGATCAGGCGACTGGTCACAACCTTGGTCATGTAAAGAGAGGGGCTTAACTAGGAGAGCTAGCGCCTAAATACGTTGAGGCTTTAAAAGCATTAAGGAGAAGCTCACAGGTTCCATATATCCTACGTCTTAAGGGAAAGAGGGCCTATTCAATTGATTGAAGGTCCTTAAGGGATTGAAGAGTCGATCAGACTCAGTTTCTTGATTGATCCTAGACCGGTAGGTCGCCTAGCCTTTAGGAGAGAAGGGGGGTGGATTCCTGATAATATTTTTCCAAATGGAAAAAATACTCCAAATCCTTTAGCGTAGTGGCCAACTGCTCTGCATCTTTCCTTTCTCTATCCAGGGTGGCATGTGTGATCACCATCCCTACACCGATAAGCTCGGATGTCTTGGCATGCTCTGTGCTGATCAATTTATCCTCTGTGGTGATGATGATCGAACTTTCCAAAGTAAGCCTCCTTTTCTTGGTGGTTCTCTTCACGATGGATTTTCTCGTTCAGTCATATGTTATTTCTTGTATATTGACGACCTCATCCACAGGTTCGAGGATTTGCTGTTTTCCCCAAGTAAGAGTGTTTCCTAGGCTCTCGAAGGCATATATCTATTCAAGACTGGGTTCCTGAACCTCTTTTTTATGTCCCGATGGCTCAACCTCTGGTTGTTTCTCATCAAGAGGTAAGGTACTAGCCAAAACCAAGGAATCAGGGGCAGGTTCAGTACTTACTTGGTAATCAACTGTTGAGATGTTGATTTCCTGTTGTGGAATTTCTTCTCCTTGTTCACATGATCCAAGCTCATCCATTGAGCTATCCATTAGGGTTCTCAACCTGTCGTTGACTTGAATTCAAGTTGGTTCAGCCCTTCTAGTTTGGCTTGAGCAGTATCTTTCACCAGATAAAACCCTATATGAAAATCATAGGGTATGAAGGGTCATTTCTTGTCTTTGACCAATGTGGCATTATAGCCCTGCATGATGGTCTAATAACAGATTTCTCCCATAATGAGCCAGTCTAGGACATGAGTGGGTAGGAGATGTGGTGTTCTGGTGGCCTCGAAAACTCTAATGTAGGTTGAGTGTTCGTCTAAATACCAATGGCGTACCTTTGCTCTCATTTTCTTGGTTGCTGCGGATAGTCTTGGGCATTCCTTCTTAAAACTAATAAAATAAATATGAGCGATGAATTCATCATATATGAGTGCATAAGACTTCTTATACCTATTCTCCCATAGTATTTTGAGGTAGACGTGAACCGGGAGCTCCGCAACATGCCAACTTAGATTCACATCGATGAAGATGTTCCTTACGCACATGACAGTGAACAGGTACGAGGCCATGTAGAAAGTGGGTGTCTCCATTTCCTTGGATGTTTGATACTGATGTACACAGATGCTCAATTGTTTTGAGATTATCACTCCCTAGTTGGAGCTACTTCCGATGATCGCTACTGTGTATGTCAAAGGAGTCCATTCTTTCGAAAAATTGGAGCAATACTTTTCTCCATATAGCCGACATATGAGAGCCATTAAATAGATGTATGAATCCCTCATCTTGATTCTTCCGTACTATCCATTTCTTAGGTTAGTGAAGTTCTTGTCCTCCTTCCACCATGAGGCCATTAATCGACTTGTGTCATGAAATTCATAGAACTTCACCACGAAGTCCATGTTGAGCCGCTCCTCAGGGTCCCTGATCTTGTAGTATTTCTTGACTTCTATCGGGAGGAAAAATCTGATGCATCCTCCATTCTCATCGTTGATCAAGAACTTATGCCCATATGTATGGTCGATGAGCCATTTCATAACTTCTATGCATGGGAAAACATGGGTTCTGCTTGCCACCATGTGTAAATACGACCGTCAGATGTTGGGGAACACCTGGTCATCGAGCGCCCTTATGTTTGGGTCGTTGCGTGGGATATACTTTGGGTATTCTTCTCGGCTAATTCTGTTGAAGAGATCCCCTGTGGAAGAACTAGCTTGCATCCGGTGCTTTCCTCTGTATCACCAAAGACTAGAGGATGGACAAAATGTTTCCTTGTTTCTTTTTTGATGATAGTCTCTGCCCTAGGGGCATACTCCAACTACATTGCAGTCCTCGGAGAAGAACCTTCACCTATCTCGACTTCTTTCATCTTTGGTTCTCTTAATGAGTGTCTGGTGGTTGGATTTCTCAACGGCATATTACCTACAACTATAACATAGTTTAGATATTGCGCAATAAAATTGGGTTCGCATATATAAATTATAACCAACGAATTGACAAACTTGGATACATACCTCTAAAGCTTGTTGAACCTGGTTTTGATAATCAAAAGGTTCAATACAGTTTCGAGTTGCTCACTTTGATCCTTCATTTGCTCTGGAATTCAACTTATGCATAGAATGAATTTGTTCAAAACAGTTCTAGAGATTTAAACATGGATGACCTTATCGTGTCGCATCAACCATTCAATTCGGGTTATGAGTGAAATTTCAAAAAATCTGTTGCCAAATTTTCAAATATGTTTAAACTTAAATTCATCGTGGGTTGATGACAGAGGCATGGGTGTTAATGTGGTCTGTCGACGATTTCAATTTTTTTTTCTAATCGACACACGGGGTAGAAACTAATGTGGGATCGAGCATTAACTAGTTCCTTAAATGTCCAAAATCCGATTGTATCTTGTTGGATCATGTTGTCATTGATGCCAATGGTTTGATTGATTGATGTCATTGATTGATTTCAAGTGATTGGTTGATGTCAAAGGATTGATTGATTGATGATTGATGTAATATAATATGTATTGTCCTTGATGAGAATGCATAGATGAAGATGGAT
>JASDQU010421074.1:0-10153 GCA_032191745.1 Picea mariana
TTAAAAATAAAAATTAAGCAATTATTTAGGAGCCGATTTTAAGTTGTTTATCGATGATAATACTAGTTGTTGAGAGCACGATTTCAATTAGGTTAAGATTTCAACTAAAAACAAAAACAATGTTACTGGTATCATCACTTTTTTATTTGAGGGTAAATTTTAAAGTCTTTGTCCACATTGACATCAGTTGTTAACGCGATGGGTCTAAATTTTAACCATCATAAAAAAATAATATGGATACGTTATGGATAAAAAGATTTAAAATATCAAAAAACAACCTAAAAATGGAGGGGGGTGTTACCGATAGCACAACTTTTCAAAACAAGGTAAAAAATGTGACCCCCTAAAAAATGAGAACTTTGTAGAGTTATTGTTATGTTGATAACTATGTTCTCCAAGGTTGTAGGGCATTTTGGTGTTGGGAAGACAATTATTAATTTACGAAGGTATGTGTATTGGCCCAGAGTGCAAGAAGATATGGCACATTATATTAAATGATGCATACTTTGTTGTACCCACAAGCCCAGTAATAGAAAGAAAGTTTTATACCATCCCTTACATGTACCCACTCGACCTTGGGAAAGCATTTCCATGGATTTTGTGGGTGGTTTACCAACAACTCAAAAGAAACATGAATATGTGTTTGCAATAGTTGACAGATTCAATAAGATCTACATTCTTATGCCTTGTAAAAATATCATTAAAGGACAAGATGCAATAAACAAGTTCTTTAAATAGATCTGGGTGCACTTTGGGATACCAAGGAGCATCATTTCAGACATAGATATCATATTTCTCAGTGCCTTTTGGACTACACTTTGGGAGAAGATGGACATTAAGTTGAATAGTTCTACAACATTCTATCCAAAAATAGATGGGAATACATAAGTAGTCTACATGATGTTGGTACAACTTTTGAGGGGTTACAATCAAAAGCTTCTGAATACTTGGGATGAAAATATGATCTATATCCATCACTCTTATAATAGAGAAGTCCACACTTCTACAGGTAAGTCCCCTTTTGAAAATTTCTTTGGGTATTTATCACATTAGCCCATGGATGTTTTATATGGACATCAAGGACGAGTGAGAGAAGACATCACAGGAGAAGCATTGAAAGTAGAGAAATTTGTTGAAAAGGTTAAACCAATCCATTTGCAAGTGCAGGAGACGTTGAAGAAGTCACAATAAAATTATAAGGCCATACATGATCAACACAAAACTGAGAAGTCATTTAAAGTGGGAGACAAATTTTGTTTACAACTAAACAAGGAAAGACTACAAGGCCCTAGTAATAAGATCAAGGTTCCTTAGTAGGGTCCTTTTGAGGTATTGGAAAAGGTGGGAGATGATGACTACAGACTCAGTCTACCCACATACATGCACATTACTCAATAGTGAATGTGGAGAATTTGAAACTATGTGAGCCTTCTATTGGTTTTATGGTAAGCTGATGCAATTTTAATTTTTTTTCTTATTTATCATAAACCGAACCATAACTACTATAGCAAACCAAGATCACATGAATAATAACCATGCACAAGAACACAAGAAGTATATTGGGAAACCCTTCTCAAGAAGGGAAGAAAACCCAACCAATCCTTTGCTATATTCTTAAGATAAAGACCTCCCACACCATCACCAAACTTAGCACACAAGAGGGTGCTTTAATTCTCATAATTTCAGACCACAACTTCTGAAATCATGAGATGACACAATGTTAAGTGTGTTTCCTCAATGGGGATTCACATTTATTTATATAAGACTTGTCACATCAAATGATGTGTCTATTGGAACAATAGGGCCGACCTCAATAACTCAAAATATAATTAATAATTACCATACTAATTATCTTTTACATTAATTATCTTCTATATTAATTATTTGTTACATTAATTATCTTTTACATTAAGGTGGGTCTGACCTGTTCCCTTTACATAAAAAATAGGGTTACAGGGAAGTCTGACTCTTGAACAATATAGAAAGGGATATCATACACCCACTAGTGCTCAACCACTAGGGGCACATCCATCTATGCTCAGCCACAGGGATGTCTCTCTATCTAACCGTGTCTCACAAGAGAGCCACACTCACTAGTGCTCAGCCACTAGGATCACGTTCACCTATGCTCATCCACGAGAACGTACAACTCAACATATATTCTTTCTCATTGCATTACACAGGAGGGTCATCTGGATTTCATTATATCAACTCTCTGCTCAGAGGAGGCTAATACATTGTTTCATCTCTGTCTTAGAATGATGCACCCATCTCATGGGATTTCACACATTCACCTGTCCTCAACCACAATCATGTCCAACTCAACAGATCTTCTTTCTCACTGCGTTACACAGGAGAATCATCTGGAGTATCATCTCAACTCTCTGCAAGGAGGAGGCCAACACAACGTTCCAGTTCTGTCTCAAATAGAAACCATACACCCCACTCATGGGCTCTCTCTCAGGTTGACTCAATCAGTCTGTGTCCTGGAAGATGTCTCATGCAGCTGTAATCATCAACACCTTCTATGTTGGATCAGAAGGTGTAGCTCGTCCTACCTACCATAGAGGACTTAGCACCAGATGCCCAAACAGAGTTGGAAAAAGACATAGTTTTTAAAAGTAAGTCTAGAGAAACAAGACAAGGGCACCTTGACCTTTGCAAATTGGGTTGAAAGGAAAACTTCTAGGAAAAGAAAAATGGTACTCCAGAGAGAAGGTAGAGGAAAATTTTCCTCACCTCATTTAGTAAAGATTTTGGGGACCAAAATGCTCCCTATATGGGGAGGTATGATTTGGATTGGATCATCATACAATTTTTGTCTATATTGATATTTTTTGGTTGTAAAAAATTGGAGGAATCGGCTTGTAGGTCCACTTATTGGCAGGTTCCAGTTTGAAAAATTGGTGTCGGGAACTTTATAGAGCTATTTGAGGCATTGAGCGTTATTTTTTTGGGTTATAGTGTCTGAAATTTATATGCACACTCTTAACGATGTTCTGCACTTTGATATATTTCCAATAGCATGTAAAACACCTCAATCAGATTCCATATGAAAACTTTATGCCTCCTGCAAGTTGACCTACCTTGTTGACCACTGTGGTATAAGTGGATGCCATGTTGGAAGTACCCATTACTCACACATATGGGGCTAGTGATGTGTGGAATTTCAAGAATATTCTAGAATGTCCCAACCTAATCACTAATTGAGGGTTGAGGAAGTCAAAACCCTAACCCTAGATGATTATCCGACTATATTAAATACCAGGCTGCTAGGAGGAGAAAGGGCTTTATTCTTTTGTATTGTACTTGTTCCACCATTGAGAAGAGAATCCAAGGAGTGGTATTTTGAGAGCATAATAAAGGAGGTAGGAGATTATGTAGTATCCATTTAGGTCACAATGTGAAAGGAAACTCCATAGTGAGTGCCTCTTTCTTTGTACTTGCTTTCCATAATTGAAGAAATGAGAGAAGAGCATAGGCCTCACCTCCTAGTTGTGTTTTCTCCTGTATTGGGTTTCCCAAGATAGATCTTCTGTTAAATTTTGTAGATGGTGTGTATATTTTTTTTTTATCTCATTTTTGTATTTAGTTATTTTCATAAATTCAAGCAAAGTCGATAATTAATTAATCCGAGATCTAAGGAAAATTTTTCTACGTAGTCTAAAATTTCACAATATTATAAGATATATTATGATGAGTTGTTCCAATGGAATATCCATGACAATTTATAGATCAGTTCTCCCTAGAAGCTAACCAATGAACCATTGTGTTATGGTTGTCAAGCTGTGTGCATCAACCATCCTACAACAATTCAATATCCATTTATAAATACACCATGCAAGGATAACATGACCAAGACTATACTATGCCTTTATGGATGATGTTGATGAGAAAATGTTTAAGTTTTTTTTTTTTTGATATCCTCAAAATAATCTTCTATTGGCTTGAATTTGGTGACTAATCTATTTTCCTCCATGCAAGAAATTGATTCTTCACACTGCATCTATTTTTGTTATATGGAGAATCCCCTTTTATGTAAATTTTTTCTGGAAAAATACAATGTGGGACTTTCTACTCATTTTTTGTATTGAGTTTGGGATAAAAGAGGCCTTATGAATGTTTCTTGAAATGATATATTTTTCTAATTATTGCAAGAAGGTATAGTGTGAGTTGAGATGTTCTTATGAGTCCATGATAGTTGGATATTGTTGAAATTATCGATATCCCTTGGTCATTAATGGAGGATTATAATCTACAGTTGGTAATGAGATGTACTCATTATATTTGATAAAAGAACATATTTTGGCTTCGTTGTTGGCAATTAAAGTCAACGCCATTTTATTTTTTCAATTATTGAGCATTGGAATTAGACAATAGACAAACATCGATACCATAATTGAAAACAAAGCATTCATTATGGTTAAAGAGAAGTGATTGAATAAGATTTCACTTAGTTTTTCATTGTATCTGGATTAGACAAGCAATTATTTTTATTTCTAGAGAAACCTATAACCCCAAAGAATTCAAGCCTAAAAGAGATTTGAAGAAGAAAAGTCTCATCTTTGATGGAGCAAGAGCAGAGACAAAATTTTAAATTCCATAGAGAATTCATGTTGGTGAAATGAGTGAATTATAATCCCCTTGTTTACGAATGATATAGGATCATATAAATTGAATCCTTGAACAAGATGTCCCTTCCAAATCCTTACAGACCTAGCATGGGTAAAGAAAATAGAGAGAGGTTGGAAGACTTACAAGCCATCAATGGTCAACTTCAATATGAAACCAAGCACTTAAAGGAACATGTCCATATGTTTAACTAGAGGATCACAGAGATGTATATGAACTTTGAGAGCTCAAGAAGACTGCTTCCATTGCTAAAGAGGTAATTAGTTGAATGACTAGACTCCCTCACTACGATTATGGCCGATTGGGACAAGAGCATAGTTCAACTTGTGCATTTGGGAGAGAAGGTCATCTAGTTGGACAATTGGTAGGAGGATAGGTTCACTTAGATGTTGAATTAGTTGCAACAAGAGTTGGAAGAGAATGACGAGGAATTGGAAAATCTCAAAGAATTTGTCCATGAGCACAAAGAAGAAAAGCCACCTTACATTTCCATCGTCGAAGCCAACATCATGGATGATACAATTCTAGTAAGATCTGTTGGATTGCTATATTCTTTGCAGTGAAAGTCAAAGGTAGAGGTGGATCAACTAGGAAAATTCAAAGTTGAAGTAATAAAAAAAAGTCAAAGGGGCAACTAACAAGAGGTCGACATGCGTGTGGAAACCGACTGAATACCAAATCAAGGTCGACTAGTAATCTGACTTGAAGTTGACAGTAATAAAATCTCAAGATTCACAGAATTTGTAGCCAATGATATGCATGGATCTGTAACCATTTTTGGGCACCTTTCTTTAGTTTTTTTCCTACTGTAAAGCCTATAAATAAGGCGTGTTGTAATGTTGTAAAATCTAATCTTTAGTCAATAATCATTAGAGGTTATTGGTCATGTAGATATAAGCCAAATTGGCTACAAGGTTGGTCTTGTGTAAATAAAGAAGGTATGATGTTGATTGTGGCTTAGCTGTAAATGAAGGTTAGGCATGCAACCTTTTATTCTGAATTAATAAGACAACAAAAGATAAAGACACCCAAGGAATGTTGGTTTTCCCATTTGGGTTTCCAGGCTAAAATGTGTCTACTATGTGTTTTCTTTATCATTTGTTTTCTAGCTTAATTCTTTCTTCCTCTCTTCTACTAGGTTTAACGTGGAATTATAAATTTCCTAACACGTGGTATCAAATTTTTGTTTAACAACCTTGGATATGACCTAAATCCTAGGTCCATTAAGAGTCGTAAGTCAAATATATTTAAATTTGTTCTTAAATAATGGCAAGTAGTTCGAGAATAGAGATCGAAAAATTCAATGGCCAAAATTTTGAGCTTTGGAAGCTTAAAATTGAATGTCTCCTTGTAGATCGAGAACAATGGGAAAAAAAATGTCTAGGTACCATTACGAAAAGTATGTCGAGGGAATAATGGGAGAAACTTGAGAGAATGGAACGAACTACGTTTTGACCATGTCTTGCAAATTTGATATTTCTAAGTGTCTCAAGTGAAGATTCAAACAAGAAACTATGGGACAAGTTGGGAAGCTTGGATCAGTCAAAATCCTTGGTAAATAATTTTTTCCTTAGAAATAAATTCTATCTTCTGAGGATGAGTGAGGACAATTTGGTAACTGAAAATTTAAATGCGTTTAATACCATAATAAGCCAATTATCTTCTATGGATATTAAAATCACCGAGGAGGATAAATGTATTATCCTATTATTTTCTTTGCTAGACTCCTAGGATAACATAGTCGTGGATATATGGAGTAATTCTAATACATTAGAGATAGAAGACATGGTTTCATCTATACTCTTAGAAGAAATGAGAAGGAATAACATGGAAGGGTTGACCAAAGATGCATTAGCGATGAGAGGTCAACCGATTGATAGAGATAAAGGCAAATTCTCTGGTAGAAAGTCTAAGTTGAAGGATAGATCTAAATCCCCTGTTCAATTGACAAGAAGATGTTGGAGATGCATTAAATATGGAAATTATAAAATGGAATGTAATTCGAAGGCATTAAATTAATTGGAAGTCAGTACATGATCTGATGAGAAGCAGTCAATTGAGAGAAAGATTACTCTAGATAAAGGAGGTGATGTGTATCTGGCGTCAACTAGTACACAATCAGATCAACATGTTTGATTGATCAACTCAGGAGAATCCTATAATATGACACCACATAGGTAATGGTTCTGTGAATATGAACAATATGAAGGAGGAGATGTGTTCTTGGGGGACGAATCCACAATCAAAATTGTCAGACGGTGAAGAGTTTGACTGATACTACATGATAGGAGGAGTAGAACCCTTCCAGGTATGCTACATATTCCGGTTTTGGAAAGAAACCGAATATCTATCAGTAAGATGAGTGATGCAGGAGTGCACACTCTATTTCATAAGGATACGTGCAAGATGGTTAGAGGTGTGATGGTCTTAATGAAAGGACTTCAGATTGGAACCTTATACAAGTCATTAGGGAATGTCAACTCGACTGGATGCAACAACATCATTGTTGTTGAAATCAACTTGAATTCGACTTGACTCGACTCAACTTGGGCCAAATTGATTTAACCAACTCGACAAGGCTTTGTCAAGTCAACCCGACCATGATATGGCATGAGAGGATGAGACACATTGGAGAAAAAGGACTTCGAGCTATGCATAACAAATGTATGGTTGAATATTTTCCTTAATGTAATTTATAAGTTGAATTTTGTGAACATTGTATATATGGAAAAAACAAATTGGGTGAGGTTCCCATCTGGGGTGACAAGGGAGAAGGGGATTCTAGAATTCATTTATAGTGATGTGTTTGGCCCTGTTTCAATTTCTTCACTTGGTGGATCCCTGTATCATGTCTCCTTCATAGATGATTTTTCAAGGAAGACATGGATATATTTCATGACGAATAAATCATAGGTTTTCAAGAAATTCAAAGAGTTTAAGTCTCATGTAGAAAACCAAACATATAAGAATATCAAGGTGTTGAGAACTAAAAACGGTGGTGAATTTAGTGGGAAGGATTTTGAGCTGTTCTGCAAGAAGTGTGGCATAACACGCCAAAATACCACACCATATACCCTACAAAAAATGGAGTTGTCGAAAGAATGAAAATAACGTTGATGGACAAGGAAAGGAGTATGCTCAGTGGTGTTGGGATCACTCAAGAATTATGGGCAGAGGAATTCAAAACTGCAAAATATTTGGTGAATATGTCTCCTTCGTCGGCACTACTCGACTCAACTCCACTTGAGGTATGTTCTAGTGAGAATCCTTCATCTTCACATATTAAAGTATTTGGTTGTGATGCATTTGTGCATGTTCCCAAGGAAAAGAGGAGAAAGTTGAACAAGAAGGAAGTCAATTGTATTTTCATTGGATACAAAAAATGAATGAAAGGATATAAGCTCTGGGATCTTGCATCAAGGAAGAAAGTGCACAATAAAGATGTGTTCCTTAGAGAATATCGAAGGAAGTATGAGTCTGAAGTGATGGTTCAAATAGATAATGATATGAAGAAGGTGATGTTTGAACTAAGGAATGAAGAAGAAGACGATTTAAATGAGTCGACTGAATCATATGAAGAGGTAGAACAACTGACCCCAACTGTTAAGAGGTATGAATGAGTAAGAAAATCAATCAAAAGGTATAGTATGCATGACTTCTATTCTGCATTTGTGTTAACTTCCATTGATGAGGATTCCAATTCAGTCATGGAGGTATTCGACTCGACAGAGGGTAGACCTTGGAAGTACTCCATGGTTGAAGAGATGGAATCCTTTCATAATAATGAGACATGGGATTTATTCAAATTACCAAATGTAATAAAGCATGTCAGTAGCAAGTGGGTATTCAATAAGAAGATAAACACAATAGGTCAAGTCGAGCAAAATTCAAATCTCGACTAGTGGCGAAAGGATATTCTCAAGTCGAAGGAGTTGAATTTGTTGGAGTTACTTCACACACACCTAGGATTTATTTTTACTAAGGTTTTTCCTTGTTTATTAGTCATAATTAGTCATTATCCAGTCTCCTATGTTTTAGGGGAGAATATTCCACCTAGAGAATATTCTCTTTGAGTTGACACTTCAGTTTGACTAGTTGAGTTGAGTTTAGATACTGCATTGGTTTTGTCACCATGTAACATTGGTATCATCACCAACTAATGTGAAATTTCCTTGGGATCATCACCAGATTGGTGCATTACCATTTATTTCCTGAGTTAACTCCTCACTACTCTATGTTCAATCAGTTAACTGAAGACTAGTTGACTAGTTAACTCAACTAGGTTGCAGTTCACTCTCGTAACTGCCTGAGAGACTAGACTAGGTGACAGTTAACTCCCGTAACTGCTGGTGAGTGTCCAGATCACTCTAGAACACCACTATGGCTCATTATTTACTCATGTATCCTATATCTATTGTAAATTATTCACTCTTTGAGTGTGGAAAACGGTTAATGAGAATTCTTCCATTCTTTCTCTCCTTCTTCTTCTTTCTTCTATTCTCTCTGCAAATGTGTGTATCATTGTTTAGCTAGATCTATTCTGTGTAGGTTCAACACATTTACATGGTATCATAGCCCACAAAATTCTAAGAAAAAGCTACACCGAATCATTTTTTGCAGGTACAAAAGATTGAAGACAACAAAAAGATGGATTATTCGTCGGAAATGCTTCTCACGCCTCATAACTATTTGGAATGGAAGCCAAAAATTTTGTTTCATCTTAGATGTAGAGGCTTGTACCAAATTAATATGGCAATGGAAGTAGAGTCTGATTCTGCCGATGAGAAAAATGACTTTCTCAATAGACAAGATATGGCCATAGGAAGTATCGACATGTCTGTTTCTCCCGAACTTTTCCATCAAGTATTTGAAGAATCACAAGAATCAACTCCAAATGAATTATGGACCAGATTGGAGGTTATATTTGGGAATAAATAATATTTTGAATATTTCATTCAGGAGGTCGAACAGATAGAGCCAGAAGAGAAGCCATCAAAAGATCAAGCCTCTTATTATGAAGAGTTTTCTACAAAAGTATTTGCAGAAATTTGTATTCCATTAATTAAAGATGATGTCTACTCCATTTCAGATTTTTTTTCTTCTGAAATTCATGTGGAAGATACATGGCATGCATCTCAGGAGTCACATGCAGACACTTTTGCATGCACCATGCATGCATCTCAAAAGTAAAAAAAGGATCCGCGTACATCAGACGCCATTATGATATTTCTGAGAAAAATTTGCAGAAAAAAATTGGATATTTGAATTCCTCTCGGGAAAATATCCAATTTAAAAAAAAAAATCATCCGAAATGGAGTCCAGAAAGTGAAGTTATGATTGTTTTAAAATCAACCAAATTTCAACATTTTTCTGGAAACGACCGCACGATTTTCAAAATTTCATCCAAAATTTATTTGGATATTTTTCATTACAAGAAGATAAAGTGGATATGTGTGGGCATTGAAATGGTGCATATACTTCATCATATCCATGCAAACATCTACATATTCAACAAAATATT
>JASDQU010421083.1:0-10105 GCA_032191745.1 Picea mariana
TTCTAAGTTGAAACCATCACTTTGAAGGTTTGATTTCATTTATTCCATCTTCTTTTCTTTTAAATAATTTACTTTGTAATGGAGTTGAGTTTCTAAGTAGCTTACCTTCAACATAATGTGTTTGACTTCTACAACACATAATATTCTAATATCTTCCATTTTCTAGTTCCATGTCACAAATCATTTGTTTTGGGAGGTACTCATGTCTACGATGATATGACCTAGGTTTTTTATACAATCAAGTTATGACTTCCAATTGATATAATAATATTTTACACTTGTTAGGAAAATCTAACAATCTACTCAAGATTAGTTCTCATAATATCACATTTAAAATTTCAATAAAATCACTTTGCACATTAGGGTATTTTAATCAATGTTCCATTTTTTTAAATTTTAAATTAGGCTAATGGAATAGTTCATAAAGTTCTAAGTTGTTTCTATGAATCTACATAAACTTTGATCAAATTCCAAGCATCCCTTAGGTTTCCCATTGAAGTTTTCCTTATAGAAAAAAATAACCATAACAATGATAACAAAAGACCAATTGATGCATTTTCCAATAGCTCAATTAGATCAATGTTGATATATAATCATCATACTAAACTATTTTATATCTATATTTCATTTTTAATCATTTTTCACTAATTTACTAATTGAAAATATACATGATATGCAACTTTGAGTATTTTTGCATCTCCAATATATTCTCAAATATTATAAACAGTGTAATTAATTGTAAAATTGAATTTCAACATCCATATTAAACATTAATACCTAATTTCATATATAACTGTAATTCATATATATAATATTTTTTATATATCTAATTAAAAAAGAAAAATATAATTATAATAACACAAGCCAATGCAAATTAAACTTTCCATTTCACATTACATATAATACAATTAATTAAGAAATATAATTCATATTACACAAATCATATCCACCGTTAAATTAAATTGTTTATATATATACCATTAAAATGGTTATATATAGATATATATTATTTCGAGAATATTGAATAAAATATTTTTCATAATTTTTTCTTTAAAAAATAAATATGTACATAATTATAGAAAATAGAATAAAAGAGAAATATATAATAAATAGATAAAATAATCACCTTTTTTACTTGCAATAATTATGAAACATTGAATAAAGTATTTTTCATAGATTTTTCATCTTGCATGATTATATTAAAAAATGCAAATTTACATAGTTACAAAATATAAAGTATTTTCCATAGATTTTGCATTTTGGATGATTATACTAAAAAATGCATATTTACATAGTTATAAAATATATAATGAGAAAGAAATATATAACAAATAAATGAAATAATCACCTTCAACAAAAATATATGTTATCGACACTTTTACATGATTTAAAAGTGAAAAGAAACTCAAAGGATATATTTATTTTATTTAAAATTAAAAAGAAACTTAAAGGATATATTTATTTTAAATATACGAAATGATCTTTTCTAGTGAAAATGATATAGTATACAATAATGGTAAGCCATTTAAAAGTAAAAAGAAAGTAAAAAATATTAATTGTATATGGAAAATAACAAAAATGAAACAATTCAATTTATTAATTGGAAAAATACAAGTAGAAATTAGGTACTATGTCCATTATTGATATTTTCGTGTAATAAAGATAAACAGTATTGCAGATAGAGAGTTAAAACTATGACTTAAGGATTGTGATCTTTGGAGTTGTTGTAAAATAATTATGTAATCTTATTGCATTACATTAGCTTAGGTGTCCTATTTGAGTATAACCTTTCTGTCCATTGTCATTTTTGGTACTATTATCAATTTAGATAGTGGAGATTGTTGAGCAACCACTTAGAAATTTGTCTCGATGATGTATCATGAAGTAATGACATTCTTCCTAATATTGGATTTTACAATTATGAATATGATAGTTTATGTAATATGTTAAGGGTGGGCATCTTGAGTTACTTCAACAAGAGGGTGCTTCCTAAGTTGATCATTCAACATTAGATTTGAGAGGTGTGGGAGCCACAAGGATGGAATTGCACCAATACTTGCACTCTAACCAAAGGTTTCTTTTTATTTTGGTTCAGTGACTGAACCCATGTGCATGAAATCATGCTTGAGGCCCTTGGAATACCAATTTTTCAATTGAAAAAATTACTCAACTAGCTTGCCCTGTCTAGGTGGATTTCCCAGGTCTCCTGATGAAGTTATGGCCACACCTAGAGTGGATTGTGTCCCCTCTAGGGGAAGTTATCTACCATGAGCCTTAGTGATTTTTCCACCCTCAACCTCAACATGGATTTTGCATTATGGTTAACATGTTTAAAGACCTCAAGGCATTTGTGCTCATCAAAGTTGGTAATTGGGTCCACAACAAACTAGTGCAATACATCAAATTATCCCAACATCTAATTTCAATCTCAAATCGTGGATCATCGCATTTGTGACCACTTATGATCCAGGTCAACCAAGAGGTGGCCTTGTCCACTCAAACCTCTCATGCCCCTAAAACTCCCTAAGCAACAAATATAGATGAAGGTGTCTAATCTGAAGTGTTTTGTAAAAATAAAGGTAATAGTGCAATGAATTCCCTCGACCTAAAGGCCTCAACTCCCAAGGCCATAGTTACCACTGACCTAGTCATTCCTCGATGAAGTTAGTCAGTGAAGCTCCTTTTAGTGCCATGAATCAGGGAGGTGGTATGTGAACAACACACTCTCCACCACCCCAACTACATGAAAGTAAAGTGGCTATTAGTGTTGCGGGCAATAGGAAAATAATCCTTGTGATTATTGGTTGAACTCATCCCCAACAACCAACTCCTTCCATGCTCTCCAAGACCTCTAGAATACTTAGGTAGAGATGCAATATGTTGTGGGTTTTTAATGAAAGTGACCTCATCGGATATCAAAGGTTTGAATGATCCTAACAAATAACACATTGCAAGAGGCGCTCAACTATGAGCATGGTTGCATCAACTTATAATTGGGGATCAACCTACAAAAGATTTCTTCAAGGCTCTAGTTTCTAAGGAAGCTAGTGAGAATATTTGGCCCTAAAAGCTTCTTTAGACTGAACCTTTGACTAGGAAGAAATTGAAAGATAATTTTCAAGTCATTATAGAATAATGTTTTAAACCCAACTACACTTTGTTTAAAGACAATAAGCCACCCAAAAATGGATTGACTTAGTTCAATCTAAGCTTACCAAAGAGTAGAGAGGAGTGTGTGACCTGGTCTTACATCTAGATGAGCTATCTACATCCCTGCATGAGATGAATGATGGCAAGGCCCTTGGACTTAATGGGATCCCTACAATTTTTACAAGGCTACCTAGGAGTTTGTCCTGTCAAATTTGTTGAATACATCATGAAGACCTTTGCCAACGATCTTTGGGTGCATAAATTAATCAAGGGATTATCAAATTTATTTTCGAGGAGGACTTGGAGATTATTACCAATTGGAAGTCCATCACTCTACTTGATCCAAAAATGATCTTTTAAAGACTTGATTGAGTTTTAAGCATGTGTTAAATTACCACTTAGGAATTAAGGAAAGAAGAAGATCTTAATGAAAGAATATTTCAGCCATCATTAAGAATGCAGATCAAAAAGTAAACATAAGGAACAACAAACCATAACAACAAGCTTGATAATAGAGCTCGACAAGGTTGCCTATGTCTCCGGGCCTTTGTCTTGATGGGGGAGGCTTTCTTATTTATCTTTAATGCTTCAAAATCACATGAGAAATGCATCAAATGGATTACAAACTAGTCTGGCTATGTTCTTCTCGACCTCAAGAATCCAAAACAACTGATGACACTAAAAAAGGTTGAGCATAGCTCCCAGAAATGGCATCCACAGTTCGCTTCCTCAATGGCTTCCCTACATAAAAATGGATTGATATTCATAATTTCTTCATCATTTTGTTGTCTCTGAACTTAAAAAACACTCAATCATGCCTTGATTATATAGAATTTGAGTTGGGGGTCGAAATCCCAACTTCCCCCCTCTGTCTAGGCTCTTTTTGGTCCCAGATCCCATTTTCTAGGCAAAAATCCACTAAAATCAGCATTAAAATCATAAAAAATCATAATATAAAGTCCAAAAACCCACAATGGAAAACATTTGGGCACTCTAACCCATTTTACCCGGGCTCCTAGTCATATGGAGCGCACCATATGGCCAAGCCCTGGCCCCCGCCGACCGAGGCTTATCCCAAAAAATGCGCCAACCTTCAACTTAAATAAAAATTCGACCACATAGTTTAATAAGAAACAACTTGGACCGGTTGGTTTGTTGGTGGTTTTGAATTCTTGGGCTAGAGGATAGGTCGCGTGGTCGATTATCATGGAGGGAAAAACAATTTTTTGAACTGGCCCACATTGGCCAAATCTAGGGTGCCACGTGGCGCTGTTTGATTGGGCCACGCATCACCCTGTGATTGGATTGTACAGTCCAGTCACATACATAGTCAGTGCACAATCAACACCATTGCCACCGTCCTATCAGCCTACCATGTCACTATCGTACATCCACATGTCATACCATGATCCTACCACATCAACATCCATACTGCCAAGTCACCTGCCCAGTCAACTGCCATGTCAGAATCTGTACTACCACGTCACCCTTCCATGTTAGCATCCATACTGCCACCTGTCATCCATACTGCCATGTGTCAGACTATCATTGGGCCACATTAGAATTTCGTACAACCACGTGTTGCGCCCATACAGTGCCACGTGTTGCGTCTGTACAATGCCACGTGTCAATTTTTTATTGGTCCACATCAACCCCTCAAAATGCCAAAAATGTGTGACACGTGTCCCTGATGACATCAATAGTACATCATGTTGACTTTGACCAGTTGATTTTTTGTGTGTGTTTGGGAAATCGATCAGAACGCGATAACTTTCGCATACAATGTTCATTTTCGGAAAAAAATATATGGTCAGAATCAATGCAACGAGCCCGATCCAATGGCTCTAGTTTCGTCCAATTCTAAGAACTTTGATTTTTAGGCCTTCTTGGATCCATTTTGGATCATGCCTCTCCACTAATACCTTTTGGTCCTCCAAAAGGGCATTAACCAATCATCAAGTGAAGGATGGGCCACCCCACTTGTCCTTTGTCTTTAAACTTTGTTCCATGCACCTGTCGCATCATAATCAATTGCAAAACAACCATGACAACTGAAAGCATATTGTTAGCCACTTGAACTCGTTCACATCTTACTGAATCCACTACCATCCATGTTGAAAACATTAGCAATGATAACATCAGAAATATGACTKCAAATGAACTAATATGKTTGATGTGCTTGCACGACATTAGCTTATCTTGAAGCAAAGTATGATTGAATTTCCATTCTACAACCATCCCATGTTCATGCTTAAGATCAATTGCTTGAATTGGCACAATTATAGGTGTGTTGCTTGCATAAGTCGCCTTCCTTGATTGTTCCATTGTTTGAAGAGATTGATTTGCTTTTATGTGATGAGCATGTACGCCATATTCATTGCCTTCTTTAGTTAAGTGATATTGATTATGTTCCCTATAGAAGATTGCTTTGTAATCATACAAATAAGGGTTGCCTAAGACCATTCTACATTCATTTAGTGGCACCACATCACATGTTACCTCATCCACAAGCTTTGATGAAATTGCAAACCTTAAAGTGCATTGCTTTGTTAAGTGAAATTTATGATTGTTGCTTATCCATTTAAGTGAGTAAGGTTTATGATGCATCTTAGTGTTTAATCCCAATCTCTTAACCACTTCCTCTAAAATTAAGTTAGATTGAGATCCACTATATATCAATGTATCGATCTTAGTATGTTTCATCATGACCCTTATATGAAACAATTTACTTCTAGAATCATATCCATCACCAATTTTACCTTTCAAACCAACTGTTGTGATTTTAGACTCATCACATGAATCATACCGCAAGTCTGTTGGTCGTGTTGTTGTTGCAACTGTTTGCCTCCCTTTCCTCTCTTTGAACCACTTTGGTCTCTTATCTGGATGCAATTTCCAACAATGGTCATCATCATGCCCTTCTTTCTTGCAATGCTTGCAAGAGAGGTTCTCTTTCTTCATGGTCATTGAACTTGCTTTCTTTCCATTCCCCTTTCTTTTGTCTTCTTTCCTTGAAGACGATTCCCCTGATACACCAACTCCTATTTTCCCTGCTTCAATATACATTGCTTGACCAGAAACCTCATCAATATTAGTAGGTCCAAACATAAATACAATGTTATGCATATGTGCAGGTAAACCTCCTATATACTTCATAAGAGTTTCTTGTGTATGTAATGGAATATTTAACATTAATGACATCTTACGAAATTCATCCGTGTATTCTTGCAATGTTTGTCCTTTTCTTAGTTTAAGACTTTTCCATTGAATTAAATCCTTTTCCTTATAACCCAAAGGATAAAAATGCTTTCTAAGTGAAAAAAAAAAAATCTTACCATGATGGAAATACATTACCAACTTGCTGAGTACCATGGTGCAACTTACTCTGCCACCAGATGAGTGTTGTGGCTGCAAGACAAAGCGATGTCAATTTGATTTGGGTTGCCTCATCTTTGATTTGTTGCACACTGCAATAAAATTCCATCTGTATGACCCGGTTATCAAGCCTCTCAGCATTGACTTCATCGTCATACATGGGAATTCAAATTTGACATCAAGCTTAAGTAATGACATATCATGCTTATGTTTATGGGAATGTTTTCTTGCGGTAGAAGTTGACTTGTACTTGAAGAAGAAGAAGATGGAGATGAAGGAGGTGAAGGAGGAGAATTAGGAGGGTCCTCTCCTTCTTCACTTTTGTCTTGTTTTGACGATTCCCCTGGAAAATGCCTATTTCATTCCAAGTAATCATCATATAATACCTTTACCATCTCTGACATGGTGAAGAAAGTCTTTTGAAACTCTGTCTCGTTTTGAGACATTCCTTCTTCAGATGCCATCTTCTCATGTTGTGATGCCCTCTTTCTCAATCCAATCTCAGAATCTTCTTCTACAAGCTCGTCTTTACCACGACTTAGATTTTCCCTGGTAATCATGCAAACTCAAACAACCAACTATCAACCTGCTCTGATACCACTTGATCCGAAAATGATCTTTAAAAGACTTGATTAAGTTTTAAGCATGTGTTAAATTACCACTTAAGAATTAAGGAAAGAAGAAGATCTTAATGAAAGAATATTGCAGCCATCATAAAGAATGCAGATCATAAAATAAACATAAGGAACAACAAACCATAACTTTATTTTTTTTACAAGAACTGGTAAATTTTTCTATTAAAAGGGTGTGGTCAAGACCACTAAGATACAATGGATGAGATTCCGAGTTACAAAACTATCCAAAAATCTCTGTACTGAGCCTAATTCCTAGAAAAAATATATATTTTTCTTCAAATTGTTCCAAATTCTAAAACTATTGCAGCTATGAACTATGTATATTTGGTAGTAGATACCAAAAATACATATACAAAGGAAAAACACAATTAATTAAAAAAAAAATGAGTCTTCTACCAGATCCATTTTGGAGGCCAAGACCCTATTTGCTCTATTATTCATCCAGAGGGTCGTTAAGATCATGAATTGGAGCTACCGATGCTTCGGAGGAAAGTTGGGTGATGTTTGTTGATGACTGTTGGACTCTAGTTCCCTCTCTCTTCTCCAACCTCCTTTGAAGGTCCTCATTCTAACTCCTTAGTGCGTCGACTTCATTGTGGAGTTTCTCAATTAAGGTTTGATGTTAAACCAAAGTTTCCAGTGTATAAGATACCATTGAATTTAGTGCACAAAGTCTAATAAACATTATCTGGAGGTTCTCTAAGTCATTGATCTCCATTTCATCGTCCATGCATTTCCCAGGAGCTTGTGAGTCCATGACTTTGCTCAAAGGGGAAATGTTCTCATTCACGTAGATTGCTTGAGTCGAATTGAGGGAAGACAAGGGGTTGGAAGGTCTAGACCCACATAATAACACAGTGTTGTAGCAGGAGGAAGTGTTGGATGCTAAGAAAATCACGAACTTGCCCAGAGGTGGAGATCTAGTCCAAACTGGCAATGAATGTATCAGAATGATGACCCTGTTCACCTTTTTATTTTTTGTCACCTTCAATTTTCATCATGACTGAACTTGGAGTATGAAGCCTGTCATAATCATAAATGGAACCTTGAATGTACTTGAAGCTGAATTAACTAGGTTCACTCACACCCTATCGCCTTCTCCATGCTCAAGCTGACGTTTGCTAACATTATGACATGCTCCAATTGCAATGTCCGTGAAATTCCACAAATTGGAGCCAGAATTAAAAATTCTAGATCCATTGTTGTGCACCTGTAGTGGTACTAGACGTGATACATCACACACATACAATATCTCCACCTTGTGGATGATTTAATTTCCTTTGCTTGTGTATTTATCCCGATCCATGGAAACCATTGCATGCCGAGGTGTTTAATCCCCTGTCCACGTGTCCAGCCCAAGGGAACGTGTAAAGGGTGCTGATATGGAAGCTTATTCGTTTGGTTGCAAGAGGGGGGGCTGCGAATTTCAGAGCTTATTCATATGATCATAGGGGGGAGAGGTGGAGCACCAATTCTCCAGCCCTCATAAGACCTTGGGGCTTTCCTATGGCTAGGTTTTCCATTATTTATGTTGTTGTGTTGAATTGTCTGACCACATGGAAGAAGTTTACTTGTAGATTTTTTATTGAGAGTCGAATATAGTCGACTAGTTTCTTTAACCGAGAGTCCTTTTCCATGGAGTTGAAAACGAATATTCTAATCAGATTTTTAGAATCACCAATTATAATGAATCTAGATTTTTTTCGTCGTTTGACTAATTGAATGCCTTGGTACATAGCATAGGCTTATGCCCTGTTGTTGGTGGTGATTCCTAGATTCCAATAGAAATCAAAAACTCTGTGTCCTCAAGGTCCATACAGTACCCCCTCTACACCTGCCTCTCCTGGGTTTCCCTTTGAAGCTCTGTCAAAACATAAAGTATGTAACAATTGGGATGATAGCCAACTGTCAAGGTTTGGGGACAGAAAATGAAGTTTCTAGCTTGATCGTTGTGAAACCTTAGGTTGGGTGACTAGAAAAAGATTAAATTTTTTTACCCATGCTTTCTCTTCCATGGTTAGCATGGTCAAGTCCTCCTGTATGATTCGTTTGGAATTCGGGGATTCAGACAACTAAGTCATGGCCCTTGTAGCAACAATAATGGAAAGGGTTCTTTTGTTTTGAAAGACAATGTGATTCTTGGCCAGCTAGATTTTCCAAAGAGCGTATTTAGTAAGGGTTTTCCAAAGCCTTTTAAAAATTATTTTTCCTTGAAATGAACCCTGGTAGTATTGATCCCATTTGCTCAGAAGGGGCTTGAAGTTAGTTGGCCACCTAATTTTAGAGCAGATACATTGATAGATTGAGTACCATACCTTCTTTGAGAAATCACACTCCCAAAAGAGATGTTGTGTCATTTCACAATTTCTTTCACACAACACACACTGAAAGGGACTGAGAAACCCTCTCTTCTATAGGTTTTCTCTAGTTAGAATATTCCCATGAGCAAGAGTCCAGCAAAAGATGTTTATTTTTGGAAGACCATCTGGATTCTAGATTTTTCGCCACCAGATCATTCTTTCTGGAAGGTTAGTTTGGAGAAGCAAGGCTTGATATCCTGCTCTCACAGAATAACCATTAGTGCCCCAACCTCAATTATTCTGTGTTTTACAATGTACTAGGGTCACCCCTTGCAGGTATTTCATAAGAGATAGAACTTGATTTTGAAGTTGAGGAGGGACATCCCCAAAGTTCCAATTCTTCCAAGTTCCATCATCATTCCAATTAGAAATGTTGAAAAGAGTTGATTTCTGATGGGACTCCATCCAATCCTTAAGGTCTTCATAGTGCTCATTCTATTCTAGAGGATTTTTGTTTAAAATATTATCCTTCGAAATACTGATAGATTTTCCATTTCCTGGGATCCAATACAAGTCTTTTTGCAGAAATAGAATTGAATTCCTAAGCAACTTCCAATAGGGGAACTAGGGGTGCTTGGAAGGATT
>JASDQU010421084.1:0-10028 GCA_032191745.1 Picea mariana
TTTTTCCACTCAGAAACTTCATTTTGTTGTGGAGTATAGGGAATTGTGTGATGAAACTGAATCCCTGCCTCATGGAAAAGATTATGGATCTCATGATTTACATACTCTCCCCCATTATCATTTTGGAGGACTTTTATCTTCTTTTCGGACTCTGTCTCAACCAGGGCTTTGAAATATTTGAGGTGTTGAAAGACCTCAGATTTTTTCCTAACAAAGTAGATCCATGTAAAACGTGATAAATCATCAACAAAAATGAGAACAAACCTCTCTTTGTTGATCGATGGATGTGGAAAATGATCCATGAGGTCACTATGGATCAGATCTAAATGTGTGGAGGCTCTATGAGACTTTCCCTTGTCGAATTTCTCTTGAGGGTGTTTCCCGAGAACACATCCCTCACACACTCCCTTGGAGAAATGGATGTCTAGTAGACCATCAACCAATATTTTCTTGCTAATTTGTTTCATGTATCTGAAATTCAAATTTCCAAACCTTTCGTGCCATATCCTACTACTTTCATCAACATGAGTAAGCAGTAAAGAAGAATCAAGTTCAATGAATTCAGAAAATGTATACAATCTAGACTGATGATTTACCTCACCGGTAGCAACCCTGGAGTTGGTTTGCATGTCGTAGATGTCCACGGAATTTGGTGTGAATATGAATTTTTTTTAGGTGCCGGAATTCATTATCTGATACACAGAGAGAAGGTTGACAGAAAGTTTGGGAACGTGCAACACATTCTCAAAGCTTCCGTTGGTGAGTTCAATCCTTCCTTTGTTGGTGACTTTGACAGAAGAGTTTTCCCCCATAAAAATAGGAGTAACTTTGCATGCATCCAATGAAGAATAGACTATTTTTGAGGCAGCCATATGATGTGATGCTCCTGAATCTACGATCCAAGCATCGGGAGAGGAGTTGATTGCAATCAAGGCATGGCTAGAATTACCTTTCTTGGAATTCAGATCTTTTGGCTTCTTCTTCTTGGCACCCTCAAGGATGCGATATACAAGGTTGTTTTGATGAAGTATTTGAGACATGAGATATATTTTCTTTTGCATGCATGCGGATTCTGGATGGAATCGTTTGTGAAAGTATGAGCATTTCTCCCCTTTTCTTCCCTTTTCCCCTTTGGATTTGAAGGCATCGGTGAAGGGTTTTCTGTACCCTTCCTTCTTCGAATGTGCATGAGATTTTCGTTTATATTTATCTTTATATTTCTGATATGTGTGTCTGCCATCATGCACAGTGAGTGCATGCACCCTTGGGCCTTTGATTGTTCCCATGTTGATGAGCTTGGTTTGCTCTTGTGTCAGGGATTCGATAAATTCCTCAAGAAAAGGCATCTTCCAGGTGGTTCCAGAAGTGAATCTGACAGTATGGAATGTGGATACGAATAAAGAGAGTTCAGGACCAATCTTGGAGATAATGGTGAGAACCATTTGCTTCTCCTCCTTCGATTTATCAACCCTGCAAGCTTTGAGTTGCGACAATAAATCCTTGAATTTTGTAAAGAAATCTTGGATATTGTCGAAGCTATTTGGATCCAATGTGAGCAGCTCCACCTCTAGCATGTGTACCCTCATCTCATCATGTTTTCCAAAGATCCCTTACGAGGTGGTCCGAGATTCATTGGGAGTCTTACAAGAAGATATGTGAAAAAGGAGATCGGGAGAAATACGACTGCAAATTGTACCGAGTGTGTCATCCATGTGATTTAAATACTTGGATTTTTCTATGGATAATGTCGGTTTTGTATCTGTATTCAAGGTTAACCTGTACAACCCTCTGGTTCGGAGATGTATGGCTATTTTCTCCTTCCATGCAAAATAGTTGTAAGGTGTAAGAATGAATTCTTTTTGGAAATCCATCTTTCCGATGTCTTCAATCTTTTGTACCTGCAAAAAAATTTGGTGTAGATTTTAATTAGAAGTCGGTCGGCTCTGATATCATGTAAATGTGTTGAAACTTCATAGAATAGATCTATCTAAACAATAATACACACATTTTCAAAGAGATTTGGAGAAAGAAGAAGAAGAAGAGAAAGAATGAAAGAAATATCATTAACCGTTGTGAATAATGAATAATTTACAGATGNTGCATGCAGATTCTGGATGGAATCGTTTGTGAAAGTATGAGCATTTCTCCCCTTTTCTTCCCTTTTCCCCTTTGGATTTGAAGGCATCGGTGAAGGGTTTTCTGTACCCTTCCTTCTTCGAATGTGCATGAGATTTTCGTTTATATTTATCTTTATATTTCTGATATTTGTGTCTGCCATCATGCACAGTGAGTGCATGCACCCTTGGGCCTTTGATTGTTCCCATGTTGATGAGCTTGGTTTGCTCTTGTGTCAAGGATTCGATAAATTCCTCAAGAGAAGGCATCTTCCAGGTGGTTCCAGAAGTGAATCTGACAGTATGGAATGTGGATACGAATACAGAGAGTTCAGGACCAATCTTGGAGATAATGGTGAGAACCATTTGCTTCTCCTCCTTCGATTTATCAACCCCGCAAGCTTTGAGTTGCGACAATAAATCCTTGAATTTTGTAAAGAAATCTTGGATATTGTCGAAGCTATTTGGATCCAATGTGAGAAGCTCCACCTCTAGCATGTGTACCCTCATCTCATCATGTTTTCCAAAGATCCCTTACGAGGTGGTCCGGGATTCATTGGGAGTCTTACAAGAAGATATGTGAAAAAGGAGATCGGGAGAAATACGACTGCAAATTGTACCGAGTGTGTCATCCATGTGATTTAAATACTTGGATTTTTCTATGGCTAATGTCGGTTTTGTATCTGTATTCAAGGTTAACCTGTACAACCCTCTGGTTCAGAGATGTATGGCTATTTTCTCCTTCCATGCAAATTAGTTGTAAGGTGTAAGAATGAATTATTTTTGGAAATCCATCTTTCCGATGTCTTCAATCTTTTGTACCTGCAAAAAAATTTGGTGTAGCTTTTAATTAGAAGTCGGTCGGCTCTGATATCATGTAAATGTGTTGAAACTTCATAGAATAGATCTATCTAAACAATAATACACACATTTTCAAAGAGATTTGGAGAAAGAAGAAGAAGAAGAGAAAGAATGAAAGAAATATCATTAACCGTTGTGAATAATGAATAATTTACACATGATATACTTTGTATAACTCAATGAGTGCGCACTGGAGGAGAACCAATGTGCCATAGTGGTGGTCTGGAGTGATCTGGACACACACCAGCAATTACGGGAGTGACTTTCCACCTACTCTAGTCTCTCGAGTAGTTACGGGAGTGAACTACCACCTAGTTGAGTTAACTAGTCAACTAGTCTTCAGTTAACTGACTGAACAAAGAGTAATGATGAGTTAACTCAAGGAATCAAGGGTAATGTGCCAATTTGGTGATGATACCAAGGCAAGGTCTAATTATCATGGTGATAATCCCAATGTTGCATGGTGACAAAACCAATGCATCATCTAAACTCAACTCAACTAGTCAAACTGAAATGTCAACTGAAAGAGAATATTCTTAAGGTGGAATATTCTCCCCTAAAATATAGGAGACTGGATAATGAATAATTATGACTAATAAACATGGAAAAACCTTAGGAAAAATAAATCCTAGGTGTGTGTGAAGTAACTCCAACATAGTCCTGGTCGATAGTGGAAGTACTCACAATTTTATTCACAAGAGAGTGGTAGAAGAAACCCATTATTTTGTAAACCTGATGCACAACTTTCAAATCATGATCACCAATGGAGGTATGATGAAATGTGGGGGTAGATGTGGAAATGTCAAACTCCAAAAGGGAGATTACTATCTAAAAACTTGTCTATTTTCTATCAATATGGGTGGTTGTGATACAGTATTGAGGGTAGAATGGCTAAGCATGTTGATACCATGCACCATGGATTTCAAGGAACTATATGAGTTTCACTAAAGAGAGTCATGTACACACCCTTCGAAATATTTAGGAAAACCTTCTTGAAATAGTGAGTTATGCTTGTATGAAGAAGTTATTAAATAAATGTCACCAACATTATTTCCCAATTTAATGCCATACAAGTTATGGAAAGTATGACACAAGAAATCCATCCAAACTTGAAACTAGTCCTCAATAAACATCATCAGGTCTTTGAGACACCAAAGGTTTTACCCCATTCTCATGGAGAGCATAACCATAGTATTCCTCTTATTCAACGAAGTCAACCACCAAATGTAACATTATTATTGACGCCCTTTTGCACAAAAGAATGAAATAGAAAAGATAATTCAGGAACTATTGGAGGCAGGGGTCATACATCATAGTACAATCCTTTATTCATCACTAGTAGTCATGGTGTTAAATAAGGAAGGCAGTTGGTGCATGTGTCCTAATTTTATGGATATTAATAAGTTGATGATCAAGGATGAATTTATTATCCTATTTATTGATTATCTTCTGGATGAACTTCAGAGATACAAGTTTTTCACAAATCTTGATCTGTGTTCAAGCTGCCACCAAATCAGGATGAATGAGACAAACATACCTAAGACAACCTTATAGACACATGAACATCATTATAAGTTTTTATTGATGCCTTTTGGTCTTTGTAATGCTCCATCCAGTTTCCAAAGCCTCATGAGCAAGATTTTTAAAGCCTTCCTATGCAATTTCGTGATGGTCTTCTTCGATGATATCTTGATTTACAGTAAATCATGTGAATCACACATAGATCATGTCGACAAGTCCTTGAAACTCTCGAGGGAAATGTTGGAACATGTGGTTCCTTTGTAATCTCACCATGTGGGATTGATTATATTGACCAAGTCTTTGGGTCGATGGTTAACTAAACCCTCGATTGACCATGTCCACTTATGGATTCCTGATCCACATTTTATGGACGGGTGGAACTGCCTTCACTCAAGTTTGTTGATTTTGGTCTATGACCAAACCTATTTATAGACGATATTAGTGATTGGTATATCATCATCTCAGATTGTCAAATAATATCGGGAGATCTTCTATCGCTCTCATTGAGTGACATGTGCTTCAGTTCTACGGTGTATTTTGACACCACTATTGTCTATTGGATCCGTTGTCCTCTGCATTCACCCCTTGTCCCAACATGGTATTATATTGAATGGTTCTTTAATATTGGGATCATAGAAGAAGACTCAGATGGAAGTGAGAGATTCGTGAAGCTACAATGGGTGAAAATTGATTACTCGTCCTGGGCTACTGAACCACAGTAATATATTTTTTTGTTCTAGTTCTTCCCTCAACCAACTGAGATTTTTTTAAAGTGGGAATGATTTGGATTGTTTCACAAATATTTATTCACTTATTTGCATGGGTCCTCCCCTTTGTTGGATAGAGAAGTATCATTTTTGGATTGAGCTATAGTTCGACTCATTTTTTTTTTATTAATCTTTCCTTCCCTTACGTGTGGCCTTCGCACTTGATTGATGAAGGAAGGATTTGTGGAAGTCCGTGAATACCCTAGTTCTCATTGATCAACTCGACTCAAAACTTGGCACCCGAATTTCACTTCGTAGATATGGACTGGAGTGAAGGGAAATTTGATCAAAGCCTTTGACCTGGAGGCCAACCCGACTTGAATTTGGAACCCTTGAATAGTGTGAAGGCTCCTTCAACCAATGTAAATATGGTTCAACTTGGATGTATAGGGTTAGCCTAACTTGTTTGGAACTCGACTTGGAACTAACCCCAAATAAATCGGAGTCCAACTTGACTTACAAATCTCTCGACTTACAAAATCGACTGATGTCGGATATCCTTGGAATTCGGTCTTGGTTAATGCCATAGCCTAAACTTGTGTGACTCAAAGGAGGTTGGAATTTCTTGCTCAAGCCTTCATTGATTGTAGAGATTCACCTGATGCATGTAGTTTTTTTCTATCCTTTGTCTTGAATTGGAAGATACACCAACCAACCTTTATGTCGACTACTCGGTCTCTCCACTCGACTCGACGTGTAATAGGCCTGACTGAACTACATATGTGGGACTTGACAAATATTTGAACAGATTCTTGGTTCATGTATAAAAACTCTCGCATGATGAAATATATGTGTCCTTGATCTTACCTCAACACCAATTTAAGTTCGACTAACTTAGTATAAAGTCAACTGGTGGTCTATGTTGAGAATGGGTGACTTCGACTTCATGTTATAGTCAACTTCTTGTCCATTATATTTTGTTGCATATTTGTGCTTGGATCGTGCCCTCCATCGACAATGGGAATATTGGAACAAAGACAAATCTCTAATGCTTCAAAAATTGCAGGAGATTCATGCAAAGAAGTCTATCGCCTTGGAAGAATCTCATAGCTGACTTCATAGAGAAGTCATTGCCTTGCAAAATGTCATTGTACAGTTGCAGACTGAGAATTAGCACATGACCAGTGAGCTAAAGACAACCCATACCTAGCTAGAAGATGAGGTTTCCCTCTTTCAAACCAGCCTTCTGCAATGGTTTGATGAAAAATCTAGGAAGGTTGTTGACCTAGAATAGGCCATGGAACTATTTTCCAAGAACTGGTRGATGATTTTAGTGATAAAAGGATCTTGYCGATGATCTCATAAAAGAGGTGAAAGTCCTCTCTTGTGAAAATATTTCCTTGAAGAYAGAAAATGCAGGACCGAAAAATCAATTGAAATATGCAAAAGACTTGTTCCATACTATTGTGAYTGAGCACTCCAAAAGAGTTGTTTCCATGGGGAAAATTGTTGCCAATTTTTTTCAGACTCTTGCATATGAATTTGAGGAGAAGTCTAACCTTATTTAAAATTTGGAAGAAGACGAGAAATCCCTTCCTCAGACAACAATGAGCATAAATGTCATCCATTTGATGGAATAMAATACCCATCTAATTCGTGAGGTTGTCCACTTGCAGGCCTCCATTGATGAGATTCGTGAAGAAGTTGCTCCTTTCCAAGAAGATAATAGTCGATTGTTTGATGAGTATCAAACATTGTAGGAATATTGTGATGCCATATTGTTGCAGCTTACTGAAAAGGTTGAAACTCTTCGAAGCTTACAGACTGTTGAATAGAATGTTGAGACAACTACTAAGAAGAAAATTGATTCTGTTGAGTTGCTTGTTTCTTCTTCCACCATTGTCATTAGTCCAGTTGTTTATGAGAATATTGTTTATGTTTTTGAGCTTCCAAACTCACACATTTATTCTCCACCCCATGCTTCTGTTTGTAAGAAATATGTTGTCAATTTATTCTTTGAAACTGATAATTATGTTATTTCTCATAGCTTTGAAAAACACACTACATGTATAGGATCCTGACTACTCAGCAAGATGGGATATACTGGAGGAGGACTTGGAAAGAAAAGATAGGGTATTGCTTCTCCTATTGTGCCTGAGATGTTTCCACCAAGAACAGGTCTTGGATATGATGTTGTTGTTGCCTCACTGTCTACACTTTCCCTTGCTACAAATAGGGAAGTTTTGTTTGTCACGGGTGGATTTCAGACTGATTTGTTGGAAAAAAAATCTACTAAACCAATTGTTGATATGGTTGTTCCTGAAATACCAAATTCTAAGAATATTATTGATGGTGACATTGCTTTTGATATACCAGGTTGTTCTACTCTTAAGAGTACACCTAAACCTAAGCTTATATCTCTTGATCAACATGCACAATCCTCTATGCCTTATCATCATCCTCGCCATCGAAGAAATGGAAACCATGCTTTTAGATCTTTGCAGAAGAGATGTGAAAGATAGAACTGTGGACCCATAACAAATACCAATATTGATTGTGGTTGCATTGATGAGTGGTCATGGGTGCATCTGACCAAATGTTTGTAGAGATCCTATCATTTTGTTTCGTCGGTTGTATAGACGTACAATGCTCCTCTTCATTATCAATGCTTTGCACTTGTCAACCACAAGGTTCGACCTGACTTGACAGTCGACTAGAGTTCGATTGGGATGTTGGTCGATTAAGATTAGACCTGACTTGGAAATCGCCTGGAGGTGTTTTCGACTATGTATTTGTCAACTGAGTTTTGGCTATCTATTGTTGGTTGACTAGTCTGTTTCAACGAAGATTTATTATTGATGCTTTGACCCCCTGGTTGTGTTTAAATGGGAGAGTAATTTGAATTTTTTGATGTGTAAACCCAAATGTTGTGCTTTGATTTATTGAGACCGATCGAAACATGTTTGATTGTGTTGTTGGGAGTTGTACTTCTGCTTATTGTACCTAATACAGARACAGTTGGATTGACAAAGACTAATTATATTGGTGTGTTCTTGTCTAGTCACCTAATCGACTGGCTAGTGATGTCTTGTTCTCTAGTCAATTGATCGATTGGGACCATGTTTTTGTTGGGTTTATATATTATTTGCAGTAAAATTMTAGAAAAGGTAGATCGACTAACGATCGAAGATCGAGGTGGATCGACAACAGTCAAGGTCAAGGTGGATCAACAACAAGTCAAAGGCCGAGGTAGTCGAATGTGTATTCGAAGATATCGACGGCAAGTCAACCAACAAGAGGTCAAAGTGAGAGAGTGAGACGACCAAATAGAGACAGAATGAAGGCCGACTGGTATTTGACTGGTAATTCGACTGAAAAATCCCAAATCTAGCTGGTCTGGATCTCTACTGTTGAACTAGTGTTTCGAATCTCGAATCTGATACTCTAGGGGTTTCTGGATGCGTTTGATTTAATTGTTTAACATTATTGTTTATTTTTTCATTTGTGTGTCATACAAATAATTCTTAATAAGTATTTACGATGCATGTGAAATAAGGAACAAACACTGTCTCAATAGTATGTATTATGGGAAAAAGTAGGAAATACAATGATATGCTGAAAGCAGAGAAATAAGCATCATCTAGATCTCATGGATCATCATTGGAATACAATGCAACTAATACAAAATACCTGTGATCAGAGGATGTGGATAGATCTTCACATGCACAAATATATTGACAAAATATAGTTCTGGAAACGCATGACAACTGCTGCAAAAGCTGGATAAACTCGCCCTGGTGGCTATACTCAACTGAATCACCTAAAAATTGTCCCAAACTGAGAATCATGGCTTCTAGGATCCTCTTGATGACTTTAGGACTAAATTTATACTCCATGAGGCTGTGTATGAACCTCGAATGACATCCCCTGGGGGGTTGTGCACCTCCTAGGCTCTGAGAGTGTGCCCTAGTGATTCCACTGATGAAATCCAATGATATATGTCTTGAAATGTGTGCCTTGGAGTCCTATGTAGTTGGTTAGAAGGGTTTCCTCTAATCTTATCTGGAAAGCCTCCTGGAACCCCAAACGTCCCTCCTCAAGAGTTGCACACTTCTTAGTTGTATGATGCACCCTGGTAGATTCCACCGTCAGACTATGATGACTGGTGGCTCAAAGGAAGAACCCTAGTATATTCCACCATCAGAATATGATGATTGGTGGCTCAAAAGAAGCACCCTGGTCTCCTCTCAACTGGGTCGGAAGGAATCGACGAGATAATCCCTGGTCTCGTGCAGCTACACAAAACCCTCTCTAACCCTTGCACCCTCCCTGGATGCACTGCGCAATCTCTACAATGGATACGAATACTTCTAAACTGGCACGATGAAATAATTGGATGGTTTTTACCCATTATTTGTGTCACCTTTATGACCGTTAATGATGTACACCTATCCTTTGTCTTTAGAAGGATCAATGGCCTGAATCCTTGAAGAAAAATGAAGACACATTTTCCCAGAAAGATGAATTGTCTTTTCCTTTGTAAAAACCTTATAAAAAGGGATCATCGCACCTAGCTCAATGTTAAGGGTGCGACGATTTAGGATCAACGCAGGTTGCACCAAAATGTCTTGTGATGTTGTCATGGTTTTCTCAGTATTAAGGGTGTGACGATCTTTTTTATGAAGAAAAAAAAAACATCTTCTCAACGTTTATAGAATAGAAGCTTTGAGGGTGAGGTGGTGTCCGATCAGTTTGTATTTGAGTTGCATCCTTCTTCTAGTGGGATCATCCTAACCTCGTCACCCTATCCTTTTCAACTTATAAA
>JASDQU010421086.1:0-10173 GCA_032191745.1 Picea mariana
CAATTAGGAAGATTTCTTTCTTGTGATCTAATTCAGAACTTCAGTTCACTTCAGCAATCATAGATAGAATAATTTCTTTACTACAACACTAATGCTTTTGGAATTGAGCATATACAGTGCGTGGCTATCTTTGAAACAAAAGACTTCCCTGGGTTGATAATTTATGTTTCACTTACTTGTTTAAAATTAATTAAGCAATTATAGTGACCAACACCTGGTTTCTCCCGCTGCAACCAGATGGAAGCTACAACTCCCTGTGTTCAAGAACCCACTTGAACCTATGAGGACAACAATCCTCCCTAGCACCTCCCTTCCACCCTGAAATATAAATATTTTCTACTGAAACTTATTACAGTGATATAATGTTCAACAATGGCTTACCAGACTCATCACTGTACTGTTGCATTTCGTTGCTCTATCTGCCTCACTGCCTTCCTACACAACTGACTTGCGTTGTCTGTTCTTCTGCCTTTTATGCTCTGTGCCCCATGTCCATTCACTGCACAGTTCCTCTTCTGTTCAATTCAGCTGCTGCACTTCCCTTCTCCTTCACTCATGAATCACCTTCAACAACAACAACCATAGCGACTCCAACAGCAACAGCAACCGCATCTCTTCTCTGTACTGTGTATTTATAGCTTTTGTGCACCTTGTGCATGCAATAAGTGAAATACCTCTGCATACTCATACCTCACCGATATCCTCCACAACTCGAGTGCTCTGTCTGATCATCATCGTGACTCTTCAGCTTCTCTAGCCGTTTTTCCACTCGTTCAGCATCACTGTATGTTATGCCGAGATTCCTCAGCCTCTCTGGCAGTTGAGACTCTTCATCTTCTCTGTGACAGATGAGCTCACCTTCTCTGTTCCAGTTACAGGCTTCAATGCTCATCCAGCTATCAATCGCCTCCACGAGCATCTTCATCCCTCTTGAAGATTCCCAGAGACTCTTCATCTCCTCTGTCAATCACCCTGAAGTGTCTTCGAGTCCTCTGGCAGAGACCATTAGCGGTTTCTGGCAATTACACTGTGACGTGCAACAATAGCCCTCTGATCTCCTTCAGTGTCATCTGCACCATTGGATTAGCTCTGAAGGATATTGTCGTGATTTATGCGTTTTGCACTTTCGCAATTCGGAAATTCTGCGATGAGGCATCTTGACTCTTCATGTTGCGAGCTCCAAAAAGGAGATTGGCTGCTCTAGCTCCCTCCTCTACGTGACCACAAGCGGTGACCACCGGTTACAGTGACATTTCACCTTTTCAGTATTTCGGCATTCGTACCAGACGCGATCCCCGAAATTCTGAGGCAGAGCTTATCTACTCTAGGTCCTTCCTCCATGTGACCACAGGCAGTGACCACTGTCTGTGCTCAAAGGCGCTACAAACTCATGATCTTCATTGACCCTGATCAACGGTCCACAATCTCGATGAATCAACAGTCCAAATATTTTCGCGATCTCGCATCTCGTTGTTCCTTAGATGGAGGCTCTCGTCACTCCAAGTCGTGATAGGTGAAACTCCGAGATGGAGCTCGGATCGACGATCCACGTTCTAGGTGATCTAACAATCCTGATCTTTTCGCGATCTCGCATCTCGCGGTTCCTTAGATGTGGGCTCTCGTCACTCCAAGTCGCGATAGGCGAAACTCCGAGATAGAGATCAGATCAACGATCCACGTTCTTGGTGATCTGACGGTCCTGATCTTTTCATGAATTGGCATATTGCAGTTCCTTGGATGGAGGTTCTTGTCACTCCAAGTCGCGATAGGTGAAGCTCCGAGATGGAGCTTAGATCAACGGTCCAGAACCCTTGGTGATCTGACGGTCCAGATCTTATCGTGAGTTCACATCTCGTGATTCCTGTGATGGAGGTTCTCGTTACTTCAAGTCGCGATAGGCGAAGCTCTGAAATGGAGCTTAGATCAACAGTCCAAAACCCTTGGTGATCTGACAGTCCAGATTTTATCGTGAGTTCGCATCTCGCGATTCCTGTGATGGAGGATCTCGTCACTCCAAGTCGCGATAGGTGAAGCTCCGAGATGGAGCTTAGATCAATGGTCCAGAATCCTTGGTGATCTGACAATCCAAATATTATCGTGAGTTCGCATCTCGCGATTCCTATGATGGAGGATCTCGTCACTCCAAGTCGTGATACGTGAAACCCCGAAATGGAGTCTTTGACATGCTCTGATCTTCTACCACCCGTCCCTCTTGGATCAACGGTCAATATTTTATCGAGACTTCGCAACTCCACGAGTCTTCGTTGTACCTGATCAACGGTCCATATTTGGCCTCAATCTAACGGTTGAAATTATTTCCCGATTTCGCATATCGCGAATTCGAGAGGTGAAAGGCAGGAGCATTTCATGCCTTTGACTTTCCAGTCAGCGAAATGTTTATCTGTGTCCACGTGTCTTGCCCGTAGATGGACGGTCCTCCTTCTTTCGGGATTTTGTATACCTGCTTCTCCTTGCACTTTAATGAACGTGCGGGTTCTCCCTGATCCAACAATGGTCAGATCTTACGCTCAGATCTGATGCCTAAGATCTGTCCTCCATCTTTGCGCGTTCTTGTTGTCTACAATCAGATCTGATGGTCCTCCTTCTTTCAGGAATTTAAATGGGATCCAACGATCACTAACGCTTCTCCTCCCGAGCTTAGGCACTGCGATCGACTCTGCGCTAATTACTCTTGAGCTTACTTTGTTCCTGTTTTTCATCAATGCTTACTCTGATCTTGTCATCAATCACAAGCTCACTTTGCCTGTTAAACCTGCCAACAATCCTCTGCACTATCTCTTCTAAACTTATCGGGCTTGCTATGCAACGTCTTCCTAAAATACTTATGATGCCCGTCTGTTACATTCTTCATGTACTCATGCCATCTTCACTGTTGTACTTGCCATCAATGACAAGCATACGCTGCCTGTTAAACATTTGCCAACACAACATTCCACCCACAGAGAGATGGGAAGACATAAGTAGTCAACAGGACTTTGGTGCAACTTTTGAGAGGTTACAATTAGAAGCATATGAATACCTAGGATGAAAATATGATCTATATACAACACTTTTATAACATGGTGATACACACTTCTACTATAAGTCACCTTTTGAAATCTGCTTTGGATATTTTCCACCTTCACCCTTAAATGTTGTATATGGGCAATGAGAAGTGAGGGATGACCTCACAGAAGATGCATTAAAATCATAAAAATTTGTTGAAAAGATCAAGCAAATCCATTTGCAAATATAGGAGACGCTAAAGAATCCACGGGAAAAATACAAGCCTAGACATGACTAACACAAAATAGAGAGAACAATTAGAGTGGGAGATATAATATGGTTACAGATAAATAAGGAAACACTATAGGGTCATGGTAAAAAGGTCAAGGCTCTATGGTATGGTATGATCATTTTGAGGTATTGGAAAAGGTGGAAGATAACGCCTACAAATTCAGTCTACCCCCATACATGTGCATTTACTTAGTAGTGAATGTAGAGAATCTCAAACTCTATGAGCCTTCCATGTTGGATTAGGAGGAAGAGTGGGTCCTGTTAGCACTCTGTAAATCTGTTCAGATGATAAACAAATGACGAAGGTAACTTTTTCAACCAACTTTGAGACCCGAAACTAGCCTTTCAGATCTAGAGAGGGCTCTCTCAGAAGGCGCGATATCCGCGCAGAATATGGCTTTGAAAGAAGTGTCTAGATTTAACACCTTTGATAAAAATGAGTTCTGGTTATATTGGCGCAAGAAAGTAAGACTTGGGCTATGGATTCGATTTGAGGAAATCGCAGAGACAAATGAATCAATGACTGAACTTTAGAGGATAAGGCTAGATGAGCAACAGTCTTCAATGTAAAACTGTAATGTGTGGCGAGGGGGGGGACACAGAAAATAACTCAGAGCGTCGTTGCAGGCAAATTCAGAGTTAGCTTTAAAAGAAAATGTTTTTTCTAAGTGGCGCGAGAAAGGGGCGCTCCGCAGCGAATCCATAGGTTCAAAATTTCATTTTGAAATAGACAGAAAAAGATATGAATAAAGGTGGCAGGAAGCACATACACAAAGAAGGAGGCACAATACATCTGACTTCTACAACTAGAATCTTTTCATAAAGTTGCGGGAACTTTGCATTAAGTTTCACTAAAAAACTCAAATTACACACAATAGTTGTTGTCTAACAATTTTTCCAACCAACATGGCTTACATCGAAAAGATGAAATATATAAACGAGGGTGTCGCCTGGGATGCCCTGCTTTCTAACTGCTAAACCTAAAACTAGGAAAACTAAGTAGCATGCGTTGGAGACTCTTCGAATGGCGCCTTCCAAAAATAGACAATAATCACATATGTTTACACACGACTGTTCACAAATTCGCCACGAGGATTCTATCATCGAACAGGTCTCAATATGAGGAAAAGATGTGTCAATATTTCCCTTCGATCAGATGTTTGAGCGGGCAAGTGTCTGTCGGAAAATTTGTTATCTGCTATAACGACTTTTATTTTTGTTGCGCGCTCATTTGCTAGAAAAAATGTGATCGGCAAGTGGTTGTTTGATTTCTACGGTCATTATCAAAATAGTAGAGTGCTTTAGGGAGATGTGTCTTTCAAAATTGCCAAGATTTGTCTTGTTCTTTCAAGCGTAAAGATGGACAACTGCTAAACTTGTTTTTTCTGTGCGCTGGCGAGAGCCACACAGGCTTCCTTCTCGGTCGCTTCACATTCCCCGGAATGCTCTGTATGCCTTTGCTTTGTCAGTCTCTGTGCTTCTCGCAGCTGTACAATGGTGTCTTTCGCCTCTTTGAGCTGTCTTTTTAGCCATGCCACATTCCCTTCATGACCCTACGCTGCTGACGCTTCCTTAGTCTTTGTCGCTAGTTGTCACCTCAATTCCATGTTTTCCTGATAGAGTTCAGTGATAGACAGCTTTGCCTGCTTTAATTGCTGAGATGGCTCTTGATCATTCATTCCTTTGATATCTATTTCCCGTGTTCTGCTTCTGCCTTCGTAGCTCGATCCTCCAGCAGGCTCTAGATGGATGGCGCGCATGAGTAGTTCTTCAACCACCGATCTAGCACGCGACTCTTCTGAAAATCGAGCTTCCACATATTCCTTGTTCTTCCCTAGCCTGCCCCTTCTCCATGTCAAATCTACCTTTATTACAAAGTGGAGTTTATGATGTAAACCCATGAAAACCAATTGACACCACTGTCAGCCAATAAGACTTGAATTTACACTGTGGAGGTTTATGACGTAAACCCACGAAAACCGACTAACACTATTGTTTGTCAGTAAGACATAAATTCTTGTCTTGTCTTAGGCATTTTTTGTAAGAGCCATGTGCCAAGTGACAAGTTTCTGAAATTAATATAAAGATTTTTCTTGAGTGAATTCTTCTGGATACGAGCCTTGTGTTCAGAATATATAGATTGTGAGACGTGTAAATGCAAATAGCAGATGAAGTGATTTCTTGACTGTGGTCTCCAGCAGTTGTTGTAGGACAGAGAGATAGTCGTTGAAGCCGAAGAAGGCATGGAGTGCTACAAGTTGTCATTTTCCCACAGTAAGCAAGATATTACCATTTGTTATATTTACTTACCTGCAATCGTAGTATATCACTGAAAGTAGCAGTAGTTAAAAGATGGATTCACAAAAAGTTTTATCTACCTCATATGATTTGTCATCTGATGTCAAGTACAAACCCAGTAAATGGTATACACACTTTCTCAGTAATTCTTCTGCATCCAAGTCTTTATATAATACTAGACTCATAACACAAGAGTATGAGCCTGACGTCAATTGGCATATGCCTGAGATCGAACCTTCCAAAATATACAATCTCCCAATGTTCAAGTTTAAAGCTTCTACATTATTTCGTTATTGTTCATATAATGTTCCATTGTCTCTTGGTCAGAGTGTATATCAGATTCCTTTGATCCAACAATCAGATATTGATTGGGGATTAGAACATGGTTTCAAATATGTACACCTTGGTCTCATTCAATTCGGTATCAATCCTCTTATCAGACCAGGATTAAATACCTTTGTTCTTAGTTGTGTAATTGACTCTCGTCATAATAAGTTTTCAGACACTCTAATCTCAGGTTTTCAAGCTCCCCTGCACAATGGGCCAATCTGGTCTTCCGCATTACCCAGATTCCAAGTCTCACTGACTGATCCATACATTTCTTCACTACTTCAAGCATATGTCCAATTCTTTGGCTTTGATATCGCTGAATCATCAGACATTGCCCAGTTACACACGACGACCTGTCTTAGATTTGTATCTACCACTATGCCAGCTTTGAATCCAAAGCTAGTACAACGATCAACTAACGAAAGCGTGGTGGTTGGTCCCAGTAATGTCACTCCTCTCACCCTTGGATTCACCAAACTCACAGTGCCAGAAGAGTGGTCAGCCGATTATCAGCCTGTGCAATCCAGAATTACACCAGCAACAGCACAACAGTTGATGATTGACAGGAATGAATCAGGAGATAAAGTGTTAAGAATAGGAAGATCTCAAAGCTTGAGAATTCCTGAACTTGAAAGACAAATGTCTTCCTTATCTGCTAGCACTTCAGATTCCTATTCAAGAAGACCTACTTCATCTTCTTCTTCACATTCTACTCCCTCCAAATCTCATGTATATAAACCTGTTGCAAATAGATCTAAATTAGATGATCACCTATTATTCCACCAAAAGGGATCAGAAAATTGTTATTTTTGTCAAAAAGGCATCCCTGCTCAGAAAGAATCTTCAAATGAACCTCCTGTAAGCACATCCCATCTACTCCCAAGAATTTCAGAACTTACCAATCCAAAGTTGAACACAATGGACAACATTTTGACTGTTCTGAATGTCAAGAAGTCACAGTCCCTCTTATTAAAATGATGAATTACCCATTGCCCGGAGGAGACAAAGATAAGTCTGCCACTTTACCCCAAATGAATCTAGGACCTGGGAATCATACTCCCTCGTTCAAAAACAACCTAGTAGTAGACCTCGACTTTATACAGTATAGAAAAGCAGATGCTGAAAAGTCACAAGATATTGTGAGGTTACAAAACTATGTTAATTATCAATCTGTCTGCCTTGCTCAGAATCTAGATGACATGGCACAGGACATTCTTCATACCAAATCACACATGAATGGTCTACATGCAGAGATTGATAATCTTAAACACAATCAAGAGACTCTTAAGTCACAACTTGTACAGATATTAGATAAAATAGATACAATTTAGACTGCAATTCATAGTCTGAAAGATTCTTATGATAAGGAGAAAGAACCATCCTCTCCTATCATATATGCCGAGTTAGAAAAACAAGCTTCATTTAAATGGTTTGGTGCACCTTCTACTTCTACTTCTACTGGAGAACAAAAACATTTGACTCTCAAACAACTAGCTACAGAATTAGGAAACCCTATTCTTGCTAGGATGGCCCAAGTTGTTTTGATAGCCTCTGAAAAGCTAGATCTAGTCAAATCTCAATTCTTTTCTTTAGAAGAAGAAATTAAATCCAAACATCAAGAAGCTATCCCACTAGTCTCTTTCATCAAAGGGATAGATGAAGCTGAAATCTCACAAACCAATGCACCTAGATCAACTGATGACGATGCAGGAGGAAACCCTTTCCAATCTGCATGGGAAAAATGATGCAATGCAAAATATGGTTCCAGCAAGAAAGTCCCATTTGATTCAGCAAACTCTAATGAGCATGCCTCCTTTAGCAGATAAAATATAGACCCAGCCCCTGTGCCTAATCTTAACTATTGATCTCACAATGAGATGATTATATTTCAAAAATGGCAAGCTTGGGAAAAGACCCAGAAAGTGATATTTAGAAATAGAGTTGCTTGGAATGAGTTAGCTCTTAGGCTAACTTGGGGATTCACCGGGAACCTAGGACTCTGGTGGGACAGAGTTAATGAAACTAATAAGATTATAATAATGAATCATGACAATCTAATAGAAGAGCTTATCAAAGCAGTAGTGCATGAATTCTATAGTAGCTCCAAGATAGACTCTGATCATTATGCTGATATCTTTATGAGTCAGAGATTATGTCATATTTCTCAGTTACCAGAATTTCTGTGTACCATGCAGGATCTTTTGTATAAAGTTCCTGACCCAAACAATGTTGCTTATTTAAGAAAATATCTTTCTGCAATGCCTGGGAAAATTCCTAATCTTGTTAGAGAAAGACTTGAAACTCTGGAAATCAGTTTAGAAGAACTCTCTCTAGCAGGATTACATGAGCACATAGTCACAGCCCTACAGAAGGAATGTCTGAGAAGACAGACAAATAAGTCTGTTAAAAAGCAATTAGGGTTCGACGCTAGTATCTGTGATACTTTCGCTAAAACATATCATTTTGGTTGTCAAAAACAAGGTAAAAAGAAAGACACATGCAAAAAAGACTGCGGGTTGCTTCAAATGCACTAGGAAAACAAAATCTGGACCCTTTACAAAAAAGTTTCCTAAAAGATTTAATAAAAGCAATCAAGGACCCAGAAAAGCCTATTTCAAACTGTTAATGTTTTATGCCATTATTATAGTTCTTTTCATTGCAATAGATAAGAGAATCATAAGAACAAGATCACTGAGAAATACACATTCACAAGAGACACAGCATTTATCTTGAGAAACCCTCTAGGGGAAGAAAACCCAGCAAAAACTTCCTTATCATAAATTGCCAATACAATGTTCAAGAGATAACTCAAACCAATAAAGATAGTCCTCTCCAAAAGATGCACCACTCTTCTTCTCCTCTCTCCAACTGGTTATTGGAGCTTGCCTCATAAGAAAATGAGCAAGTGAGTTGTGTTCAAATGAGGCGCTAGCCTCCTGTATTTATACAAGTTGTGGCATGTGTGAAGTGTCTCTTCACTCGCAGGGCCGACTTCTTAATCTGGGTGGCTAAACCCACCTTTATTATATTTATGGGTCTTCTTATTAACTGTTGGGGCCGACTTCTTATTCTGCCTATTATAATTGTTTGTTGACCAATCCACAAAAGGGGATTTGGTCCTAATACAATTACCGACATGATTAATCCACAATGGGGATTAATCCTATAGATAATATATCAAATAATAATAAGAATACTCTTTGTTGTTACATTATTTCAACACTCCCCCTTAACAAGAAGGGTATTCTTCAGCAGCATCATGCGAGAGAGGTCTGCATCATTAGTGGCATCAGGAGGACAATATCGTTAATATCATCTTGAAACATTGGCTAGCATATTTATGAGTCATCGGAAGTTTTCTTCATCGACAGCATCATCATTCTCGAAAGAATGCCATCATCATCCGCATCAAAATGTATCAGTAAAAATGATACCTCATCATGGCACTAGGATGGCACATCACAATACTACACTGGCTCAATGTCACAGCGGTTAAGCTAGTAGCTCAGTGTCAGTCACATCTTGCTTTACGTCTAACAACAAGGTCAAAAGCAAGGAATCATCTTGCTTTACGTCTAACAAATAGGTCAGAAGCAAGAAATACATCATCATCTTTCTTTACGTCTAACAACTAGGTCAGAAGCGAGGAATCATCTTTCTTTACGTCTAACAACGAGGTCAGAAGCAAGGAACACATCAACATCTCGCTTTGCGTCTANTACGTCTAACAACTAGGTTAGAAGCAAGGAATACATCATCATCTCGCTTTACGTCTAACAACTAGGTCAGAAGCGAGGAATAATCTTGCTTTACGTCTAACAACGAGGTCAGAAGCAAGGAACACATCAACATCTCGCTTTGCGTCTAACAACGAGGTCAGAAGCGAGGAATCATCATCATCTTGCTTTACGTTTAACGAGGTCAGAAGCAAGGAATCATCTTGCTTTACGTCTAACAACTAGGTTAGAAGCAAGGAACACACAACGTCATGCTTTACGTCTAACAACAAGGTCAGAAGCAATGACTCATCTTGCTTTACGTCTAAGAGTGAGGTCAGAAGCAAGGAACACACAGCGTCATGCTTTACGTCTAACAGCGAGGTCAGAAGCAATGACTCATCTTGCTTTACGTCTAACAACGAGGTTAGAAGCAATGACTCATCTTGCTTTACGTCTGACAGCGAGGTCAGAAGCAAGGAACACACAGCGTCATGCTTTACGTCTAACAACGAGGTCAGAAGCAATGACT
>JASDQU010421088.1:0-10172 GCA_032191745.1 Picea mariana
CGGAAGAGGTCTTGAATTGGTAGAAGAAGAAGAAGAAGATGGAGGTGAGGGTGGTGGAGAAGCACCATTCCCTCCATTTCCATTTGGAGTTTTATCACCACTATCTCCCTTGTGCTTTGAAGGGTTGGATCCTTCACCTTGCAACCTTGTATTCCTTTCCATCAAGAGTTTCATCATTTCTCTCATTTCCATGACAACCTTTCTGAGATCTTCATCTTCTGTAGGAATATGTTCATGACTCTCTTCATGAGCCATACTTGGTGAATGCCTCCTTGAAACTTGCAGTGATGATATAATTTTCCTTCTTGAAGGATGAGAACTTGGATCTACAAGTTGACCTTTTCCTCTTGTGAGTTTCAACCTTGTGAGCATCAGAAAACAAAACACTTGCAAATAATCAAGTCTTCAAAAACCTATGCTCTGATACCAACTTGATCTAAAAATGAAGAAGACTTGTATTCCTAAAATTATTTGCAAGATTTAATTCATGTGTTAAAATGAAAATGGATCAATTTTGCAACACAAATTATATAGGAATTACTCATTCAAGATGCATATAAACAACAACAATAGACAGTGAACAGAAAACACATAACACAACAAATGATAAAGGAGTTCACCCCTCTCTTGGGCTACATCTCCTAGTCCAACTTCCAATGGATCTTTTGTATTGTTTGCTCAAAGTGCTCAAATATGTGTTTTACAATGCTCAAAATGACAAATAGATGGCTCCAATGGCTTCAAAACATCCAAAAACCCCTAGCTGGGCTTTTTCGGCACCTCGTTTAGCCAAAAATTGAAGAAGATGGGATTCCTGGAAGTTCCCCTTCAAACTTGTTGTCTCTGGATCACCAAAATGCACCCTTGTTGCCTCAACCTAGCCCCCACGTGCTTTTATGTGGAAAAACCCAGCACCGGGCGCAACTGCACAACCGATGCAAACTATAGGACAATTATGGGCGCGCCTATCCCCTAACCGCCAAGGCTGTGGTCATAAGGGTCATGTGACCATGCACAAATGCAAAACAAACTCTGTTTCAAAGGCAAATAAATAATGGACAAGTGGCGGGCGTTGGTTGTATAACCGTTTGAACCACAATACAAATCCGTGTGCGCGCCAATGGTATGACCAAGGGTCACATGGTATGGTATATATGACCGAGGGCTGGGGCTAAGCCCCAGCCCGGACCCCCGCGCCAACCACACATCAACTCAAACTTAAACATTTGCAAAACCATTACATAGTAAGAACTACTATGGTGGCGCATTGGCAGCACGGACTTTGCAAAGGCTTTGCATGTGGGTGGAGGTCACAGGGTCGAATCTGGTGGACTCTAAATAAATTTTATACAACCAACCAATAACAGAGTGCCACATGGTAGCCCATGACTGGGCCACGTGGCACTAAACCATTGGATAGAAAATGCCACATGTCAGAAAACTATTCATCCACATTTTCCAGCCAATGAATGCCACGTGTTGTACGGTCCTTCCAATTCATCTCTTCCACGTGTCGTACAGACATGCCACATCAACATCCGTATGGACTGTACGGACTGTACAGTCAACATCCCTTTTTTTTGCCTGTTTGTCGTTTTGAACAGAACTCGATATCTCTCTCTCCTGATGTTCGTTTGAACCCAAACATGTTGTGTCGGGTTCGTGACGACGAGGCCTACGCTCTCATTCGATTTGAATCGATTCCGAGCACTTTGAATTTTTGATCAAAATTTGATCCCTTGGATCAATCTCACCATTGAGAAAGGTTGTCTTTACATCCATCTGATGTAGTTTCCAACTCATGGATGATAGTATGGATGGAAGTGTATCGAGCTATTGGATCAAATGTTTCATCATAGTCAACTCCCTCTACTTGTGAGAATCCTCTAGCTACAAATCTCGCTTTGTATTTCTCGACACTTCCATCAACTGCATGCTTGATCTTATAGATCCACTTGGAAGTCACTATAGAGTTTCCTTTTGGTATCAAAACAATATCCCATACATCATTCTTCAAGATAGACTTATAGTGTTCTATCATGGCATCTTGTCATATCTTTTTACCTATAGCTTCTCCATGACAAGAAGGATTAGAATCAATTATGTGGCTCATGGCTGAAGAATAGCTCGAAAACATTTTGGTCTCTTACTCTCTTAGAATGTGCCTTGATGAGTTGCATGTTCCTCTTCCTCTTGCAGAGTTTTTCAAGCCCATACATGAATTTTATGGCCTACTGCAATGTCTCTAGGAATATCAACTGGAGAAACTGGATCAATAACTGTCTCCCTCTGAATTGTTGAAGGGGAAAAGGTATTGTATTTTCCTTCTTCTTAAATAGTTTTGACTCCCTCTGAAGTCTGAAGGATAAAAATCTTCCTTTGTTTTTAATCTTCCTGGAACAAGAGAACAAACGAAAGGAAACAAGACAAGAATATCTCCTAGAGGAGATTCATGATTACATCTCTAAAATCAAAACAATTTAAGGATTGTTGTCACAGCTACAACACCTACCTGTAATGTATCAAACTTATAAATATAGGTTAGGGGAATGATAATTAAAATAATCAAACCTGGAGTCTTCACTTCCAGTGTGTTGTTCCTCTAAATGCACTGAGATCCCTCTGGATCCATGATTTCAGCAAAGGATCCTTCCTCCTGCAAGTACCCTCATGAAAATGATACAAATAATATATGCAAGTGCATACCTGAGGGTGTTGATATGATTTCTCCAATGGCACCTGGCTGATCTCTGTCCTCTGACATCTTCATGAAGAAGGTAGCCACAGTGTCACCTTTTTTCATCTTGTTATTTTGAAGTTGGCCCTTCAATGTAAGGGCTTGAGTAGATGATTTTCTTCCTTGCCTTGACATCATATTCCTTCCAATTCATCATTTTAATCCTAGGCATTCCACCTATTAACTCTTGAAATTATGTAGGGGATACATCTATATTAGTTTTGAGTTCTGCTGGATAAAATGCCCTCATATTGATGCATCTTTCATGACCATTCATAACTCCTGGATATCAATCTGTCTGGGTGCTATTCTCAAAGACAAGATGGATATCCTCCAATTCTATTTTTCATAACATCCACCCTAAAGGGTACTTCATTCTTCACTTAATCAGCCTTAGAACTTGATTTTGAAGTGGCAGTAATGAGAGATAATGAATCTCCACCAGATTAGAGTAATCAATCTCTTAGGTTCTGTAGGATACTAGTTCCAAAGTCTGCATAGCCAACAAAACTTCTTGGAGGGGTACCCTCTTCCCGTGCCATCAATGGGGTCCAAAGGGGTTGCAAACCAATGCCCTTCTTGATTTTATATCCTCTCTCATAATAGGTATAAATCATGGCTTTCTTATTGTTGCTAGTAGCTACTTACATTTCCTCATAAATCAATCATAAATATGCTATAATTTAACTCAGAAATTTACCATACATTTGTTGGAATGTACCTTAGAAAACTTACCCTATAGCCTTCCATCTATCATAGACATTCACCTTAGATTTTGACCATTTAAAAAACTGGTCTGTAAATTGTTTTGAGTATGTGGTTATGGCTGCTCCTAGACTACCGACTACCTCAGAGATTACCCCACTAGGCCTATGGGTACTTCTTCAAGTCTGCGGTTAGGCTTTAATCTCCCCCTTAATACCACGACATGGTTATAGTGTTCTTTAGGACTTTCGGTTGGGGCTTCAAGCCCTTTCCTTTATGTTGCGGATAGGGATCAACATGTGCAGCCTATGGTTAGAGCCTTAACCTTCACCTCAGAATTTAAGGAGAAATTTTTGTCCCTTCTCTGATGTTCAAGGACTCGAACATGTGCTGCTACAGGTGTGCCCAAGTGTGCCTTAGAGGCCTGCATATAGCCTCATCCTTCACCACATAATTTGAATGAGGTTCCGACCCATTTCTTATCAATCCAAAAACTCCCACGGCTGCCATCCTTTTACTGTGCATATGGTTTTCTTCAAGTACTTCTCTGATACCATGTTGAATTTTCACTATGGTTTAGCTCAAGTATGAGGTTTAATTAATTTTATCATTAGCATGAACTAAACCATAACTACTACAGGAATACATCAGTTAACTGCAGTAAACCAAGATCACAAAAAGAATAATCGTGCACAAGAACACAAGAAGTATCTTGAGAAACCCTTCTCAATAAGGGAAGAAAACCCATCCAATCCTTTGCTATATTCTTCAAGAGAAAGACCTCCCACACCATTACCAAACCTAGCACACAAGAGGGTGTTGTAATTCTCCTAATTCCATACCACAACTTTTGAAATCATGAGATGACACAATGATAAGTGTGTTTCCTCAATGGGGATTCACCTTTATTTATACAAGACTTATCACATCAATTGATGTTTCTATTGGCACAACAGGGCCAACCTCAATAACTCATAATATAATTAATAATTACAATATTAATTATCTTTCACTTTATGGTGGGGCCGACCTGTACCCTTTACATCACAATTAGGGTTATAGGTAAATATTAGCTTAGATAATATAGCAAGGGATCTCACACACCCACTAGTGCTCAGCCACTAGGGGCACATCCACCTGTGCTCAGCCACATGGATGTCCAAGTCAATGAATCTCTATGTCATTGCGTCTCACAGGAGAATCATCTGGAGTACCACATCGTCTCAACTCTCTACATAGAGGAGGACAATAAACCCGTCACATGGGATCCTTCACCCCTCACAGGGGTACACATCATTTCATCTCCATCTCAGAGAGAACGACACACCCAACTCATGGGAATATTCCCTTCACAGGGGCACACAGCGTTCCATCTCCATCTCAGAGAGGAACGACACACCCATCTCATGGGAACACCCAACTCATGGGCTTCCTCACCCCACACAGGGGCACACAATTTTCCATCTTCATCTCAGAGAGGAACTACACATCCATCTCATGGGAACACCCAACCCATGAGCTTCCTCACCCCACACAGGGGCACACAACATTCCATCTCCGTCTCAGAGAGGAAAAACAAACCTATCTTATGGGCACACCTAACTCATGGGCTTCCTCACAGGATGAATCACTTAGTCTGTGTCTTGGAGGATGTCTCACACGTCTTTAATCATCAAAACCCCCTAGATCTAGGACTGCCAAAGTGTCTCTGGTGGAATGTCCTTTTTTTTCTCTGGTGCAAGCCTCTGGTATCTCTCTGCCCCTAGTTGGGGTAAAAACATCCATCTGGTGGGATTTTATCCCCATGGAGTTATGAACTAATCATCTCCCCATATGTACCTGTTCGTGGGGCATGGTCCTGCAACAACAAAAAGTACACCCTCCATGGTCTCATAAGTCACAGGGATCATAGCAATGTCAATCACATCTAATAATCAAATTACCCAAAGATATGCATCAAATCCCCCTTTACCCAGAAAAATGCTCAAAGACGTTATGCAGTTTAACAAGCCAGGTTTGAAGAGGATCTCAGGATGTCCTATTAGGCTAATCCTTCTCAAGTTTTGGGTGTTTCCCAAGTGAAGACCAATCTAGGTCATGTAGATGTATGAGATGGTGTAGGGAATGTCTAGGCAAGGGGTGCAGTGATAACATGGAAATGTAGTTCTTACATGTGGGTGCCTCTATGGAGGGGGATCCGCACCTTGTCGTGGATGTCAATGTTTCCTATCCCATTTAATTCCTTTTATTCTTTGTCTTATTGCTTTTTCTTTTCAAGAGAATAGCTATAGGACACTATCCTCGTATGGTGACCAGTGGTGATAACATTACTCACAAACATTTCATGGAAATGAGAAGGATGGATCTTGATGAGCCCCCCTTTCTCTTGGCTATGCCACCAAGAGCCACTACCCTGGTTTGGTGACCAGATGGATGGCAGTGTCATACTACTACATGCCCATGGACCTAATAGGTTGTCTCATGATGAGACCTCCTATCCACCAACTAGATCTTGAGTTTTATTTTATTTCACGGGTCCCCTTTTCTTGATGAGAAGACATTTATTGCTTTCTCGGGGATCCCTGGGCGAAGCATCCCAAGGTTTCATTTTGGATTTTAACTTTTTATAGCTACTTTTACCCTCTGGGCCTTTAGCCCCTTCTTCCCACAAGGCAAGGTACAACCCTTACTATCTTGTCAAACCCAATGCATGAACCAAGGTAGGGGAAAGATGAGAGGAAAAATGATGAAAAGTGGTAAGTATGGAAGGAATGGACGATAACCTTTCATAGACCCACCCAGTGGAAACTCATCCCTAAGGGAACCAACTTACTAGGGCACTCTATCATCCCCCCCCAGGTATGGACCTCCATGTCTAAGACTTGTGGGCCTCGAGACATAATCTCCTTAGTTATCCCTAGGATAGGGGATAACAAATCCCTTCAAAGATGAGGTATTGTGTGATGTTTCTCCCCTTGAAGTTTGTGATGTTCTTTTGGGCCAACCTTTTATGGAAACGTAATGTTGTATATGAGTCTAGGCCTCATAGTGTTATTATTACTTTGGACATGAAATTGCACAAGATACCCAAGGTAGTCCCACCTAGTGCCATTTCCTCGATCTCTGCCAAGCAATGCAGGAAGGTCATATCTCAGACCAAGAAGTTTGTATTCTTCATGATTCGCTCTTAGAGTGAGAAAAATATTGCAACCACATACATGGCCTCTGCAACCAACCTATCCATGCAGCACAAGCAAGTGGATAAGGTCATAGGAGAATACAAATACATCTTCTCCTCACCTATAGGGGTACATCTGTACTGTCAGGTCAAGCGGTCCATCGATCTTACCCCTGGCGCATCACTACCCAATGGGCCAGTCTATCACCACTTTCTATTAGAAAATGAGGAGATCAAGCGTCAAATCCAAGAACTTCTCCAAAAGGGGCACATATGATCCATCTCATCACCTTGTGGAATCCCAATCATACTTGTGCAGAAAAAAGACGAGACTTGGTGACTCTACATTGATTATCGGGCCTTAAATAAAATTACAGTCAGGAATCGATACTCGATTCCTAGAATAGACGATCTCCTTGATCAACTCAAGGGGGCCAAATAATTCAGTAATATTGATCTAAATTTTGGCTACCATTAGTGTTTTTGAATGGATGGTCATGCCCTTTGGTTTGAAAAATGACACAAAAACTTTCATGAGGATGATGGATGATATCTTGCAGCATTTCACCAATTATTTTGTAGTGGTTTATTTGGGTGACATCATCATCTACAACAAGACTTGGGTGGAACACTTGCAGCATATTCAACAGGTTTTGCATATTTTGTGACAACACAAGCTATATGCCAACTTGGAAAAATGATCCTTCAACATGGATAGGGTCTAGTACCTAGGCTAAATTTCTGATGAACATGGTGTGCAAGTGGATCCAACCAAGATCTAGGTCATCCATGACTAGCCAACCCCAACCACGCTCACTGAGCTTCGAAGCTTCTTAGGCCTTGCCAATTTCTATCGCAGGTTTGTGTTGGGATTATCCCATATTTCATGGGTCGTCAGCCAAGTAACAATGGGTGATGGTAAGGAAAAGTTTGTGTGGGGCCTTTCCCAACAACAAGTGTTCGATGATTTGAAGTAGCGTTTGTGATCATCCCCAGTGCTTTAATTACCTGACTTGTAACAACCCTTTGAGATCGAGACAAATGCTTCATACTATGTTGTGGGCATAGTTATCGCTCAGCCTGGCCACCTCGTGGCATATCATAGTGAGATACTATCATATGTCGTTCGTAAGTACCCTACTTACAACAAAGAAATGTACTCCATTGTGAAATCCTGCCACCAGTGGAGGCATTAAATTCTCGGGAAGGAGAAAGTCATCTACACTGATCATAAGCCACTATAGTTCATGCATACATAAGGAAAATTGCATAATGACCGCCATCATAAGTGGCCCACATACTTCCAATAGTTCCACCTCAACATCAAGTATAAGATAGGAAGTACCAACCGCATCACTAATTTCCTCAGCCGACCTCCAGTCGCGGCACTCACCACGGTGCTAGACTCTTGTGACCACTAGACCTCTAGATGGCCCCAACTCTATGAGAAAGATCTTGACTTTTCCCCACCTACCATATGTTGGGCTCAATCATAGTTGTCACAAATTTCCATCTTCAGGACAAGCTTCTATACCATTTGGGCTATCTCTGTGTTCCATCAAGAAAGTGAGCGAAGATGATTCAGGAATCCAACTACAATTGGGTGGCAGGACACTTCATCATAGAAAAGGCACTGAGAGTGTTGCAACAACATTTCTACTGGATGAAACTTCGACAAGATGTCAACAAGTATATCAGGCCCTGCACTGCCTGTGCTATTACCAAACCGACCACTAAGAAACAAGGCATGTACACCCCTTTACCTACTCCTGACAGACTCTGGGAATCCATATCAATGGACTACATGTTGGGCCTTTCGTCCACCAAGTGGGGAAATGACATTTTTTTTGTGATTGTTGATCGTTTTTCCAAGATGGCCATTCCGGCCTCCTGCAAGAAGAGCATCACAATGGAGGCCACTGCCAAGCTCTTCTTTGAACGAGTGTGGGTACATTTTGGTATACCACAAACCATTATCTCATATTGGGACAACAGTTTCCTTAGCACATTCTGCTCAAACCTTTGTTCATTGTTGGACACCAAGCTCACCAAAACTAGTGCCTTCCACCCTCAGACGGATGGAAAAACCAAGGTCGTCAACCGAATTATCATGCATATCCTATGCATGTACAATTCCAATCACCCCCACACATGGGATGAGAGTCTTTCTTATGTTAAACAAAACCACAACAGTTCCATACATAGCTCAATTGGCCACAACCCCTTTCAGGTGGGGTTGGGATTTCAACCATTGGGTCTCATGGATGTTGCACTACCCCCTGCATCCACCCAGCCAGACTCATCCCATGATCAAATTGAAGTTGACAAATCCACCCGGTTCATTGAGCTGATCCAACACATCCACCAACATGTTCAAGATATTTTACAGAAGTCCAATTCCAAGTACAAGCAGTGCCATGATCAACATCGAGTGCCACACAAGTTTCACGTGGGAGACAGAGTTTAGTTGCACTTACAGAAAGAACGTCTTACATGGCCCCATCAAAAGCTTCATCCACTCCACTATGGACCTTACACCATCACCAAGGATATGGGCGATAATGATTTTGAGCTCAACATTCCACCTTTCCTTGACTTACACCCAGTGTTCAATGTGGATCTCCTTCGCCCATATTTTCCACCATTATTGGACACCTCAGAGATAATAGAACAATTGAAATAAAAAAACCTCTACTTACAACAAATTTTTCTACCAATTACACAAGAAGACACAAGTTTTATTTCCACTGACAATTGTCTTCCAATTACACAAGAAGACACAAGTTTGCTTTCCAAAAACACTAAAAGACAAAAAACATGTCTAATTTTACTATTTTTGTGTGAATATGTCAGGATAGTTCACATTTTTTGGAGAGAATGAGGATGAGGAGTGTGCTTGCCTCATATCCATACCCATAAGGATAATGAATGCATTCTAGGAACACGTGCATGTTCCTACTTGGTAGGGATATGAGGCATGCACATTGCTCGACCTCATTTATTTCTACTCACAAGAGCGCCTATGCGCTCTTAATGCAAATGATAAAAAATCTATTATATGGGAAAAGTAACTTTATGAATAAAGGTTTAGAGGGGCTTGGAGACAACTAAGACATAAGGGCTTAATATTGAAAGTGATTTGAGGCATGGGGTAGTGGTTAGAGCACGCAGATGGAGGTGTAGGGGTTGTGGGGCCTTCAACAACATTTATAGTCATAAGGCACTTAGGGATTAGGTGTAGAGGGGGTTAAGGGTTGGGTATAGGTGGGGGCCTAGGGTTATATGGAGCTAGGGAACAAGTGTAGGAAAGCTCCTAGAAATAAAGGGGGATATCAGTGGCAAAGAGAGGGAGAGATTGACAAAGGGGGAGAAAGAGTGAGATAGAGGGAGAGGGAGAGGGAGAGATTGAAAAAGGGGAAAGAGAGTGAGGGTGAGAGAGAATGAGGGTGAGAGAGAATGAGAGTGAGAGTTAGATGGAGAGAGAGAGAGAGGAAGCAGGTAGAGTAAGGTAAATAGAGGGGTATAGGAGTAGAGGGAGGGGTAAAGGGAGGG
>JASDQU010421091.1:0-10153 GCA_032191745.1 Picea mariana
AACATCGATCTACGATCCATGTTGCTCCACCGTTTTCCCAAAAAACATCGTTTAGGGCCTCAAAATGGCCCCGGAAGTTAAAACTGCTAAAAATAGTAAATTACCAAAATTGCCAGAAACATGTTTTGGGCCAGTTGGAGAAGGTGGGTGGCCACCGATATCCACTTGGATCAATTAGTCATCTTACTCTTGTTCTAATTTTGAAATTTGTCAAGCTAACTTTGCACAGAAGATGATTTTTAATCCAGGGTATTTGTTTACTGAAGTCAAAAAATAGATTGATCCTTAATTATATAAGGAGGTATAAGTCTAAGAATTCAACCATTAATGCTTTCGGTTACCTCTTTTCCTCTTGTCTTATATATTGCTTATGTACTTGAGTCTTCTAGCTATCATTAGGCTCTTGAAATGTGTGAACTTTGAAGTCTCTCATGTTTCTTTCATAGAAATTTTCTTCAAGTAGTCAGAGTGGACATGTGTCCATAGGCTTGATATTTGGACCCCATTAGGATTTTTATGGATTATAAATTCAATACGATATTTCTTGGATAAAATGTACTTGTTGTTGATCTTCGGACGAAATTGGCCAAACAGACTTGCAGAAGTTGACAGAACTTCATTATGTTGCTCGGTTTGGATTTTATGCCCTCAGACCAATTTGGCCACATGTCCCTGAATGGCTTGAGGAGGCGAGTATCACCTAGTGGGCACCCTATGCTATTATTCTGTCAACCGAAAAACCCTTTGTTGGAGTAACTTTGGCACTAGGGTTTTGGTCAATGAGGCATAGTGAAATTTCTAAAGATGAGGCTGACTTTCAAGAACACTCTGTCGGGTATTTTTGGCTAGTGTAGCCACATGGGGCTTGGCCAAACAGACTTGCGGGAGCTAATGAAAATCTGTTATGATGTTTTTTTGGATTTTATAGCCCCAGACCAAATTGACTACATGTCCCTGAATGACTTGAGGAGGCGAGTAGAAACTCGCGAAAAAAATCAAACCGAGACTAGGATGCATGAAACGTCACTTGCATTGGATATGGAGCACCATGTTTCAGATAGTGGGGCCCCTCCACTATCATTTCGTTGACCGAAAAACCATTTTTTGGAGTATCTACAACACTAGGGTTTTGGTCAATGAGGCATAGTGTAATTTTTGAAGAGGAGGTTGATTTTCAGGAACACTGTGTCAGGTGTTTTTTGGCTAGTGTAATCACGTGGGCCTTGGCCAAATAGACTTTTGGGAGCCTATGGAACTCCGTTATGTTGTTTGTTTGGATTTTATGCCCCCAGAACAAATTGGCCACATGTCCTTGAATGGCTTGAGGAGGCGATTTGCAACTCACGATAAAACTAAAACTGAAACTTGGATGCACGAATCGTCAGTTGCATTGGATCCAGAGCACTGAGTTTTAGTTAATGGGGCCCCTATTCTATCATTCCCTCGACTGGAAAACCATTTGTTGGAGTATCTTCGGCACTAGGGTTTTGGTCAATGAGACATAGTGCAATTTATGAAGAGGAGGTCAATTTTCAAGAACATTGTGTCATGTCTTTTTGGCTAGTGTAGTCATGTGGGAGTTGGCCAAACAAACTTGTGGGAGTTGACATAACTCTATTATGCTACTCGGTTTGGATTTTATGCCCTCAGAACAAATTGGACAGATGTCCCTGAATGGCTTGAGGAGGCAAGTTGCAAATCGCGATAAAAATAAAATTGAGAATCAGATGCACGAATCGTCAGTTGCATTGGATCTGGAACACCTATTTCCAGCTAGTGGGCCCCCTCCGCTATCATTTTGTTGAAGTATTTGTGGCACTATGGTTTTGGTCAATGAGGTATACTACAATTTTTGAAGAGGAGGTTGACTTTCAAGAACATTGTGTTGGACATTTTTGGCTAGTGTAATCACGTGGTCCTTGGCCAAATAGACTTGTGGGAGTTGACGAAACTCCATTATGCTACTCGGTTTGGATTTTATGCCCCTAGACCAAATTGGCCACATGTCCCTGAATGGTTTGAGGAGGTGAGTTGAAACTCGCGATAAAAGTCAAATCAAGACTCAGATGCATGGACCGTCAGTTGCATTGGATCAAGAGCACTGAGTTTCATATATTGGGGCCCCTCCACTATCATTTATTCGACCGAAAAACCATTTGTTGGAGTATCTATGGCACTAGGGTTTTGTTCAATGAGGCATAGTGCAATTTCTGAAGAGGAGGTTGAATTTCAAGAATAGTGTGTTGGGAATTTTTGGCTAGTGTAGTCTTTTGGTCGTTGGCCAAATAGACTTGTGGGAGCTTATGGAACTTTGTTATGATGCTTGGTATGGATTTTATGTCCCCAGACCAAATTGGCCACATGTCCTTGAATGGCTTGAGGAGGCAAGTTGCAACTCACGATAAAACTAAAACTGACAATCGGATGCATGAACCATTAGTTACATTGAATTCGAAGCAACAATTTTCAGCTAGTGGGCCCCCTATGCTATCATTTTTTCCATCGAAAAACTGTTTGTTGGAGTATCTACGGCACTAGGGTTTTGGTCAATGAGGCATAGTGCAATTTTTAAAGAGGAGGTCGATTTCAAGAACATTGTGTTCGGTAAATTTGGATAGTGTATTCACATGGGCCTTGGCTAAACAGACTTGCAGGAGCTGACGAGACTCCATTATGCTACTTAGTTTGGATTTTATGCCCCTGAACCAAATTGGCCACATGTCCCTGAATGGGTTGAGGAGGCGAGTTGCAACTCACAATAAAAACAAAAATGAGACTCGGATGCATGAACTGTCAGTTGCATTGAATCTGTAACATCGAGTTTCAGCTAGTGGGGGCCCTACACTATCATTTCATCGACCAAAAAACCATTTCTTGGAGTATCTACAACACTAGGGTTTTGGTCAATGAGGCATAGTGCAATTTCTGAAGAGGAGGTCAATTTTCAGGAACATTATGTCGGGGATTTTTGGCTAGTGTATTCATGTGGGCATTGACAAAACATACTTGTGGGAGCTGAGGGAACTCCATTATGATGCTCAGTTTGGATTTTATTCCCTCAAACCAAATTGGCCACATGTCCCTAAATGGCTTTAGGAGATGAGTTGCAACTCATGATAAAACTCAAACCAAGACTCGAATGCACGAACCATCAATTTCATTGGATCCAGATCACTGAGTTTCATCTAGTGGGGCCCCTCCACTATCATTTCGTCATTCGCAAAAATGTTTCTTGGAGTATCTACAGCACTAGGGTTTTGGTTAATGAGGCGTAGTGCAATTTCCAAAGAGGAGGTTGATTTTCAAGAACATTGTGTCGGGAATTTTTGGATAGTGTAGTCACGTGGGCCTTGTCCAAACAAACTTGTGGGAGCTTATGAAACTCCGTTATGCTGCTCAGTTTGGATTTTATGCCCTGAACCAAATTGGCCACATGTCCTTGAATTGCTTGAGGAGGCAAGTTGCAACTCGTGCTAAAACTCAAACTGAGACTCATGTGCATGAATTGTCAGTTGCATTGGATCCAAAGCATCGATTTTCAGCTATTGGGGCCCCTATGATATCATTTTTTGATCAAAAAATCATTTGTTGGAGTATCTTTGACACTAGGGTTTTGGTCAATGAGGCATAGTGCAATTTTTGAAGAGGAGGTCGATTTTAAAGAACACCGTGTCAGGTATTTTTGAATAGTGTAGTTATGTGGGCCTTGGATAAACAGACTTGTGGGAGCTGGTGAAACTTCGTTATGCTGCTCAGTTTGGATTTTATGCCCCCATACCAAATTGGCCACATGTCCCTTAATGACTTGAGGAGGTGAGTTGCAACTCACGATAAAAATCAAATCGGGACTCAGATGCAAAAACCATCAGTTGCATTGGATCTGGAGCATTGGGTTTCAACTAGTGGGACCCCTCCACTATCATTTATTTGATAGAAAAACTGTTTTTTGTAGTATCTACGACACTAGGGTTTTGGTCAATGAGGCATAGTGCGATTTCTGAAGAGGAGGTTGATTTTCGAGAACACTGTGTCAGACGTTTTTGGATAGTGTATCCATCTGGGCCTTGGCCAAACAGAATTGTGGGAGCTTACATAACTATGTTATGCTGCTTAGTTTGGATTTTATGCCCCCAGACCAAATTGGCCACATGTCCCTGAATGGATTGAGGAGGCGAGTTGCAACTCGTGTTACAACTCAAAACGGGACTCAGATTCACAAACCGTCAGTTGCATTAGATTTTAAGCATCAATTTTTAGTTATTGGGGCCCCTACATTATCATTCTGTCGATCGAAAAACCATTTGTTGGAGTATCTTCGGCACTCGGGTTTTGGTCAATGAGCCATAGTGCAATTTCTGAAGAGGTCGATTTTCAAGAACACTGTGTCAGATATTTTTGGCTTGTGTAGTCGCGTGGGCCTTGTCCAAACAGGATTTTGGGAGCTCACGGAACTCCGTTATGCTTCTCGGATTGTATTTTATGTCCTCAGACCAAATTGGTCACATGTCCTTAAATGACCTGAGGAGGCGAGTTACAACTCGCGATAGAACTCAAACCGTTAGTTGCATTGGATCCGTAGCACCAGGTTTAAACTAGTGGGGCCCCTACGCTATGATTATGTTGACTAGAAAACTGTTTTTGGAGTATCTATGACACTAGGGTTTTGATCAGTGCTTATTACATATTTTTGACAATTTAACAACTTGTTAGGCTAGACATGGCATGGAAAGTGAAAACATGGAAAATAAAGGAAAGTGAAGGCATGGCATGAAAATGCATGGAAAGTGAAGGCATGGAAAATCATGGCATGTCATGACAAGTGAAGGCATGGCATGAAAAGGCATGGAAAGGCAAGTCATGGCAAGGAAAGTGAAGGCAAGGCATGGCAAGTGAAGCCATGGCATGGCATGACAAGGCATGGCATGGAATGGCATGGAATGGCATGGAAAGGAAAGGCATGGCAAGGAAAGTGAATGGAAGGCATGAAAAGGCAAGGAAAGCCAAGGAAAGTGAAGGAAAGGCAAGGCAAGTGAAGGTAAGGCAAGGCATGGCATGTTAAGGCAAGGAATGGAAAGGAATGGAAAGACATGGTAAGGAATGGCAAGGCATGGAAAGTGAAGGCAAGGAATGGAAAGGCATGGTAAGGAAAGGCATGGAAAGGCAAGGCATGGCAAAGAATAGCAAGGCAAGGCAAGTGAAGACATGTAATGGAAAGGCATGGAAATAAATGGAAAGGAAAGGCAAGTGAAGGCATGTAATGGAAAGTCCTGGCAAGGAAAGTGAAGGCAAGGCAAGGCAAGTGAAGCCATGGAAAGGCATGACATGGCATGACATGAAAAGGCAAGGTCATGGCATGGTATGACAAGGTAAGGAATGGCATGACAAGGTAAGGCATGGCATGACATGGCATGACAAGGCAAGGAATGGCATGGAATGGCAAGTCATGGCATGACAAGGCATGACACGACATGGCAAGGAATCACATGGGAAGGCAAGTTGTAGCCATGCATGTTGTAGGAATGCATGTGCCATCCTAGCTCACTTGTTCTGCTCATGCATGTTGTAGGCATGCATGTGCCATCCTTAGGAGTTGAGTTATATTTAGTGTTGCTTCTATTTGTACATCCATGTTCTATTTTTAGATGAGGGGATATATCCCTAGGCTACTAGGGTTCACTACATGTGGATTGTATATTCTAGGAGGAGGGCGTAGGTCCCTAGGAAGTGCATGGATTCACATGTTGAAATCTTCTCCAGTTGGGTGTGCACTATTCCTCATACATCTATCCATTTAGGCAAGTACAATACTTAAGGTGATTAGGGTTAGGGTTTGACCTTTCCAGATGGAGCTCTTTGTTGAAGGAAAATCTTCCTGCGGACAGGTAGATCTCCTCAAAGAGATAGACTCTTAACTCTAAGACAGAAAGTGCTTATCATGGTCATTGACCTCCTTTTATGTCTCCACAAACTAATTCATGAAGAGGAAGGAGGAAATACGTACCTTTTACCATTGTTTGTCCCTGCACGCTCCAAGTTGAACTCCAATCTTGAGCTCCAACATTTTCAAAAATGCCTTCTAATATGTAAACCAATCACTAAAATGTATCTTTTGTCGTTTGTATGCGAATGATGATTAATTCAATGCAAAGACTTCTCCTGCTAATTTCCCTTTCAGATCAAGGAGATTCGGACAAGTATGAGCAAATTTCGCACAAACAACACACCCTCTTGCTATCAAACAAGAGAAAGAAAACCAAAAACGCAAAAGGAAGGAGAAAGAGATTGGACAAGATGACCTTAGAGAACCAAATGAGAAGATTCACATACTTTTGATATCCTTCACTAGAGTTTCTGCTCAGTTGGATAAGAGAGAAGAAAGCAGTGGATTAATTTCAAGCTCTCAACAGCAAAAACTTAAAAATAAGGAAGAAGGCCACCAACTCTGAACAACAAGGTGCTTATTCCTCAGAAGGCAGAGGGTCAAATGTCATTATGAAGATGTAATGAAGCATAAAGAAGCTGGACAAAGGCAAAAACAGAGACTGAGTTGTAAAAAACACAATTCTGGAAGGTAATTTTGCAAAAAAGAGGTTGGCGCTCTGCTAACATGGGCATAGGGGCACCAGGCTTAAAAAACTCATAAAAATGTCCAAAAAACCAAAATTTCAGTCAAATTTTGCCAGTCAAGCTAAATGTGATGGGGTAAAGAGTCAATCAGCATATGAAATCAAACATATGGGGTGAACAAGGTCTGAAAACAACAAAGGGTAAGACAAGGTCTATGAGGAAGACCAAAACTGAAAAGTTTCGATTCGTCCCCAGTGGAGTCGCCAATTTTTGTTGAAGGAAAATCTTCCTGCAGACAGGTAGATCTCCTCAAAGAGCTAGACTCTTAACTCTAAGACAGAAAGTGCTTATCATGGTCACTGACTTCCTTTTAGGTCTCCACAAACTAATGCATGAAGAGGAAGGAGGAAATACATACCTTTTACCGGTATTTGTCCCTGCACGCTTTGAGTTGAACTCCAATATTGAGCTCCTCGATAAGCCTTGTAGATAAACAAAGTACAACCACTTCCTATTCTATCGAGATTAGTTCGAAGCAGACCTATCTACTTAGAGAAAAATTCATGTAATTTCAAACACAAATTAGAAAGAAACAGGCCAAGCATATTACATTAATGAGGACAAAACGTTACTTACAGCCATAGATGAAATGTAGCAGTTTTGTCAAGTTCTCCTTGCCTAATCCTTGCTCAAAAGCTCCGTGATCAGAATGACGGTAGCTTCGTTGATTAGCCTCCACTTCACTGTGTGTTTCCTATGAGATCATAGGTTTCATGCCTCCAATTATTCTCCCAAATATCACTTATGAGATCATAAGTTTGGTATCATTCTCCATCCAGATCCCCCTTTTTTACCATAAGAAAGCTTGCTTATATAGGTTTAGAGAGGCTCAACCACTTGAGATATTTTTGGGGTAAGTTGAGGATTTTCCTCCTTGAGTTAGGGATGTTCCCTAATATCATGGCTAGACTAGGGATTCGAATCCAACTTCCTTCCAAGATTGAAAAGATCTTTTTCCCATTCTTCTCAACAAACCAACTGCTGCCCAGAATAGGTAGCGCTCCCTCAAAAGGAGTGTCAGAGCATTATAACGCTCCCTAGCAAGGTTTAGGGGGGCGCCAGCACTCCCAAAAGCAGTAGCACTCCTCCAAAAGGCAGAGGTATTTTTATAACGCTCCCATATAGTGTATAGGGGAACGCCAGCACTCCTGAGAGAGGTATAGGGGAGCGCTCTCCTCCAAAAACTCAGTTTTTTGGGTTCTCTCAAATGGAAAGAGGTTCATAAGCCCAGTTAACCATTCCTCTTCTTCCAAATCAAGTGTTTGATGTATGTCAAGTGTCCTTCTCATGTCGTTATAGGCACGACATAGGCATCATGGCAGTATGCTTTCTTTGACACTTGTGACACTTATGAGCAAAATGTGACACTTGTAATGACGACACTTGCGACACTATCGAAGTGAGTAATTTTGATGTGTAACACTCTCCCTTGCATGAATTTAGATACATTGTAACCCTAATTATTCTTATTCTATAAAGGATATGAAGGGCGCACCACTATGTATCTTAGCATAACTAAGTTTTGAGATATAATTATAACTCAATATAAATATGTTAGTAATGCAAGTGAAGGCATGGCATGGAAAGGAATGACAAGGAAAGGCATGGCAAGGCAAGTGAAGGTAAGGCAAGGCAAGGCATGGCAGGGAAAGGTAAGCCAAGTCAAGTGAACAAAAGACAAGGAAAGGAAAGGGAAGTGAAGGCAAGGCAAGGCATGGCAAGTGAAGGAAAGGAATGGAAATTTTATAAACATATGGCACCAAAGGTAGAGATTAGCAACATTTGTGGGATTTTCAATAGAGAATGTAGCACAATGGCAATTTTATGTGGAACTTTATCTCATATTCATGTAAGTATTAAGGATGAGTAATATAGTTTGGTTTGGTCCAAGAATCATATTCTAAGATAATAGATTGCAAAGCTAGGGTACAAAACTATGTTATGTAATGGAGAACAAGACAAAATCATGGTGGCGGAATCCCCTTTGGAATATTAGATCTCCTATGAAGACACACGTTTATATGTGGCTGGTGTTGAGAGACAAGGTACTTCTTTGAGATCATTGGTAAAGGAGAAGTAAGCAAGGTTTTGGCATGTGTTCAATTTGTAAGATGGATGAAGAAATTATTACCCATCTATTAGTGAAATTCACCTATGTTAGAGAAGGTCCAAGGGAGAGAAGGCCCTATGAATGTTGGATGATAATCCAACTTGTCCCAATAGTATAAAAATATCAATAAGTTAAACGGAAGGGGCAAAGCCCTGCTAGGAAAACTATGTTTGTTATAAGGAGCCACAAAACAAGGTCTAGTATTTCCAAACTCCATAAATTGCAAGGAACATTCCACAAGTTCATAATATTCAAAGGAGATAAAGGGAAAGGATGCCAAAATGAGGAGACATTGACAAAAACTAGGGAAAAAACAAGGCAAGGGATCCTTCAACATTGACATAAAAGAGTATAGGTGGAAGAAGAGGACCATGAAGAATTAAGGGTTTTTGGGTTCTAAAAGTACATGGAAGAAGAAATGAGTAGTCACCTATGGATTAGAGATGAGGCCACAATAAAAAATTAAATCATAAATATCCATAGAACTTTGACATCATTCATCGATCTAATGCCCATTTTAGAGGAAAAACAAAGAGGGACAATTGCCCATTTTAAATATACAGTCAAAATTTTAAGGGAAGGTGCACTCCAATCCTGATAATCTAGATGGGGTGGCATTCCTCTTGATCTTAAAATGATAGAGCCTCACTTTCCTAATAATTTACAAGTTGTGCGTAAGGAGTATTTGAGGAAGATCAAGCTCAAATGGATTGGGCTAAGATTCAATCCTCCTCTCATAGTACATACCACACCTACAAAAGAGATGGATGAGGAGAAGGAGAAGGAAGATTGGAAATAAATAGAGAAGAATGCAAGGCACCATGCAAAGGTTCCATTACTTATTTTTTGTGGTAGAAATATCAACTCCTTGTTGTTAGATCTACCTTTTGTTTTCCAAGAAAAAGAATAAAATCAACTTTTTCAATTTTGTTTGGAAATACATCTCACAAATATCTCATTAGGGATTGAGTTGGTTTGTATAAGATGGTGACAAGTGAAACAAGTGGAAATAAAAACTAATCAAGCTATATGCACACTAAGAATAGTTTATAATTGTTTTCAAATTGTGAAGTCTAACCTTATATCGCTTTCTTGCAAAATGATATGGTTGTCATTATACATTTTCTTCTATATTACGTAGCAAGAGTTATTTATTATTTGGAACAAATCTATAGTAGCAATTCCATGGCTATTTTCATTATGAACCTCCTCCAAGTAAGACACTTGTTTCTTTATGAATTGATCCATATTTCTCTCTGCTAGACTATAATTAGCATATATCATAGAAATAACCTTAACACTTTGATATAAATGAAATTAATGCTTATAATAAAAGTACATGGGCTCCATAATATAGTATTCCAACTCTGTATGCATTACACATGAACTAAGGGTGCATTAAATAGTACAAAAATT
>JASDQU010421093.1:0-10160 GCA_032191745.1 Picea mariana
TGATGCGCTGACTAACTCTGCCCAAACCATGTTTCCTCCCTGCAATTCCTATCTCCAAGATACCGTAAGGCTATCCTGGCCCCCGTGCCCAAAACCCCCAGCAAACCAGTGCCCCCCTTGCCTCTGGTTTATCAAAAACCCCTCAAACAAACTCCTCACACCAAAAAAATAATCACCTCCAACCTACAGTCTTTCTCCCCCTCCCAATAATTCTTCCTCCTCCCAAATAATGCCTTCTTCAGGTAAGACTCCTCCCGTCATATCCCTTCCACCAACTCTCTTCTAGCTCATTAATATCTTATCCCTTCATTATTATCTTATCTCTTTATTTAATGTCTTATCCCCTTCTTAATATCCTATCCTCATATTTAATGTCTTATCCCCTCCCGCATACGTAAATCATTTAATTAAACAAATTAAAATTATTAACCCTTTTAAATTTATTACCCTGGTCATCCAATGTGATAGGTAATTAATTCAATTAATTAATTAATTAATTAATCATAAGTTATAACAATTAATTAATTAATAAATATTTAATTAATATTATTATGCCAATTTTTGTTTAAGTAAAACCATGTTAGGACAATTAATTACCTAATTAATTTTTCTTAATAATCCCTAAGCATATATTCAACTAGGGTTGTTACAGGGTGGGTATTTTAATGAATTTTATGTCATGGTGACTAATCATCCATGTGTTAGTGGAAGCTATTTTCTTGATATAATTTTTATAAATTATAACAAAATCATTTTAGGATGGAAAACTCATTTTTTTTTGGAAAGTAGGGGACAACATGTAGAAATTGGTGGAATAACTCCTAACAACATGCCTATGGCAAGTGATAAATATGTGGTGGAAAGTGATAATGTGCTAACATCATAGTGAGTGACAGATATGGTACTAACTACAGTTCAAGCATGTACTTACTCACATGGTTTCATGAACAATATCACATTTAATGACAATACATTTGGTTATTATGAAAATATAGTGGGTGGATGTGATGCTAGGATAGCATGGAGTGGAACTAGTGAAGTACAATGTCACATGAAAAATACACGCATTAAATATCCTAATATTCTTGAGCAACAATCACTAGTGCTTCTTTATAGATTTGTGCTTGTGACTAATGGTGGTGGTGTTGGTCAATACAAAGAAGGGGGTGGTATTACTCGAGAGATTGAATGCAATTGTCCATTGGCTTGGTATTCTCTCAAACTATGAGTACATGAACACACAGGTTTAATGGGTGGCAAGGATGGAGTTTGTTGACACATTGTTTTTATAAGAAAAGATGGGTGTCAAGTTTATCTTGGGGAAAGAAAACCATAGATAGGAAGCTTGGGGATATCCTTCAAATTTTAATTTTGAAAGTTAGTGGATGGGATTGCAATTATTTAGGATCTTATCATTCATAATTTATAAATAATTTGGTTTTTCTCTACATGAAAGTAGGTATTTGAAAACATCATGTAGTGAAGAACAAAATTGGAGGGCATCTATAATGTACAACTCTTAAATGGAAATGTGGGCAAAGTATCTTAATTTAGAGATATTCTTTTCGATTTGAAATTCAAGAAAGTAAAAAGGTTATAATTGATTTATATTTCCCTTTTTTGGCTCAGTTTATTTTGCTGTTGAAGTAACCCACTTTCATGTTTTTGGATATATAGTGTAGATTGACATTCATCTACACAGTCGAAATTAATATACAACATGAATGAAGAATGTTTCACTTCGAATTTTGTAATGTTGCTAAATTTTAAAGAAAATGATTGCAATTCATAATTTATTTATTTCTTTCAAATTTTGCATGGCTTTTCTTTCAACCACCGAGAAAACTGAAATGTAAGTGTTCGTAGTATTGCTACTCTTTTGGTGCAAGAATGATCTAATATTTCCTTCCATCTATTTTTTCCACTATATTTATTGGTATTATTCCCCTTGTGATGTTGACTTTTTCCATATTTCTATGTTTTCTTTTACATATTTGTTTATTTTCATTCCATTACAACTCTCCTTTGGCTCTCTATCACATTGAATTCGCTTATATTATTTTTCCATTTCTTCCCACTATTTTATTTTTTTTATTCTTTTTCTTCACTCTCCTTGCAATATTCTTTCTTTCATTAATTGTATTACTTCGCTAAATTAAGAGCCACAAATCGTAAAACCCAGTTCTTCATATGAGAAATAGACAATATTTGTTTTGACTACTATTGTAACTTCATTATCTATCGTTAAGAGTATCAAAAGCAAAGGGATTAGTATTTTAAGCACTAAAATGTCATCATTATATTAATTATATTAAAAAATCATATTGCTTCCTAGGTTGCTTGAAATTATTTAGGTGCAGATCTATAGCAGTTGCAACTTTCCTTGCAGTGGATTAATATGGTAGGACGACATTAAGAAATTATGGTTAGTTTAGCGAAAACACTTTCTGGGTCACATTTTGTTAAATATTTTTTACCCTTAAAATTATAAATTAGATTATTAGAGAGAAATTTTGTTAAATCTAAATATTATTATTCTTGAAATTCCCTTTGGAGGATCCTCACATGGAAGTGATGAAAATATTTATATATCACCTTTGGTGTATTTTCCTAGTTGTTTTGAAGTCAAATTATTAGTAGTGTTGCCATTTTTTCTTCAAAAGAAAACCTTGTTGGGATACACCTTAATGCTCCTCACTCTCATGGATGGTACCCAAAGAAAAATCATTATTGTTCATTATAATTTCTAACCTCATAGGTAACAAAGTGAGGCATGCAAGAAATCAATCATTTAGGAAATTCTTCTTGTAAAATTAGTGGCTAAATTCCTAATTGCACAAAACAAGATGGATTATCATAGTCTCTTTATTGATGGCCACCCTATCTCCTTGGGTGGCTTGAGTAATATCAAGGGATCTTAAGAAGTGTGGGCTTCCTCTTGGGGTGGTGGTATTTTTGAAATCACCAAGGGTAATACAAGGGAGTTTTTCATTGACTATACAACAAGGGATATATTCAATGCAACCATGTGACCAACTTAATGATTTTTATTTTTGTCAAACATTCCTTCCAACTCAATGCTTACATAGCTAGCCTAACCCATGCCATGTTGTTGTGACTATGCTTTGGACAAAGTTGAAAATTGATTCAATGGGAACTATTTCATTATGTAATTTATGAGTTGTCATAGCTGATGAAGGTTCCTCTCATTTACTTGTGTCTAATTTTTCAATGAAAATTTTGCAACCTCTATCACTTTACTAATCTTAGGAAAATCCAAAGCTACCTTTTTACATTTAAAAATTATATTAGTGTGGCAATTTCAGATTTTATATAAATTTTTTTTTTTATTAAATGCCATGCAACTTGGAAATTAACACTTCATGAGTTGTTTACCTTTCAAACTTGTACTTTTTGTTCTAATGAGGACAAGGGTTTGCTCGATCGAAGTTAATTTTCCCTTCTAACAAGGAAAACATTAAGTGCTCAAGTGATTTTGGTATTCTAAAATGGGAACTAGGAATAACAACCCTAATAAAGTCTAGTTTTCGATCCATTGCAAGGCCCTTTTTAAAAGGAACCAACTATTTTTTTTTAGTTCTATGTGAATTTTCCAATTGATCTTATGCAATAAATAAATACATGTAGACAATTTAACCTTAACCTCCATGTTTCGTTAGTATTGATAGATATCATTGTTTATTCATTTAAAACATCTTAAGCATGAGTGAGCTTAGAAATTACTTTTTGATGTGGGTGAGTTTTAAAAATAATATAACATAAGAATAAAGTACAATACACTACTAGAAATAAAGTATACACTACTAGAAAGAAAGTGGGACAACACCCCTAAAAGCAATTGGAGGGTTCTAATTCCCACTTTCCAAAAATATAACCAATTTTATTACTAATTAAAATGTAAAAAATTATTCTTTTTGATAATAAATATATAAATATATTCATGTTTATTGTAAAAATTACAAAATTGATAACCAATTTCCATTAAATAATAATTAAAAACCTTATAATAAACAGAAACAAATATAAAAATAAAAAATAAAATTGTTGAAATATACCTATCCTATATTATAAAATAAAAGAAAAAAAAATTACACCAAAAAGCTATTACCTTTTTGATAAAGCCACAATTTTAACATTATTAAATTTAAAAAAAAACAATGATTTTTTTCCTTTATAACAGATTATATTATAATTATGGATTGAAATATAACTCTGATTCCAACACCACATTTGTCATAAAAATAAATTGAAGTATACCTCTACTTTCGACATTACACTCATCATACAAATATGTGCACTAATCATTAAAAAAAGTTTCCATAGCATTTACCTTCACAACAACAAAATTGTTATCAATTGTATTCCTCTATAATGCGTGTAGAATCTCCTAGGATTTGGATGGAAAATTTTTTAGTTTTGAGCATGTTATCACCATAACAATTATACATGAAATACGGGTTTTATATTTAGCGAGGGACTAAAGCAGTGTAGAGATACAACGCGATTTGGAGGACCGGGTTATATTTGGTGGAGAAAGGGAAAATATAGCGGAGGTGCGAAAATGATGGGGCCCAAGAACCATAGATATTGAAGCAGTCCAGACCAATGGCCCAAACACATATCAGGCATCCAAGTAGCGCGAAGGATAATTTTCGAGGGCAGGCCAGGGAAAATTGATCTGGATTATTTTCGGCATGAAATGAGAGCGGCGATATAATAAAGAAATGCAGAGAGATATCGCAGATATTTAATAATATAACATAAATGTATCAGAGATGCAACCATAAACACAGATATATAGTATACACAATTTCTATTAATGAAAGAAATGTATAGAGACTGTAAAAATATAGAGTGAAAGACTCCCTAGAATGGTGGCAGCTTATCTCTAAGAAGAGATGTGACGGCTACTCGCATTCTCAAGAAGATGATTACAATGAGGCTCTGAAGGAATTTTTACAATAAGTAGTAATTCCAAAATCCCTCGACATAAAAAAGCCTAAACCTAGGAGATGAAGCGCCAAAAGTCACGTGGGCCCCGTTTGGGTAAGTTAGTACATCAACTTTCCAAGGTCATAACTTTTGCATATGATCTCTATTTTAGGTGTATGATAGCCCATTGGAAAGGTATCATCGAGGAGATTCATTTTAGGCACAATATTGAAGTAAATTTCATATTGCAAACCTATTTCCCCAAAAAACAAATTTTAGGGCCTCAAAATGGCCCCAAAAGTTAAAAACTGCTAAAAATAGTAAATGACCAAAATTGTCAGAAAACTATTTTGAGCCAGTTGGAAAAGGTGGGTGGCCACCGATACCCACCTAGATCAATCCACCCTCCTTAGGAATAAATGGTATCCATTGTGTTGAGTGCCTGAGGGAGAAGAAAAAATGTTTGTTGAATCTGAATCTTAGTGAGTTGCTTGCCTTGCTGAAGACATCGTGTTGCTTAGTTTGTGGAAGTCTGTCAAGGACCTGTTGAGAAAGAGTTTGTTCAACAAGTTGAGATACACGAGACGACGGTGTGCAGAAGGAATATTTGTGCTTTGCTGCAACCTTTTTGACCTTCTTCTGTTGGATAGAAGGTGTTTGTGGCGAGGCTGTAGTGGTTGCAGTGTCCTTCTATTCCCCTTTTGAACAGATTGTGAAGAAGCTGAATTTTGCAGTATGAGATACTACCTTGCGACACTTTTTTGGTGGAACAATAGTTGGAACTACCTCTGGTATTTTGTAGAGATTACACGATTTCTATTAATGAAATAAATGTACAGAGACTGTAAAAATATAGAGTGAAAGACTCGCTAGAATGGTGGCAGATTATCTCTGAGAAGAGATGTGACAGCTACTCGCATTCACAAGAAGATGATTACAATGAGGATCTGAAGGAATTTTTACAATAAGAAATAATTCCAAAATCCATCGACATACAAAAACCTAACCCTAGGAGATGAAGCACCAAAATTCATGTGGGCCCAGTTTGGGTAAGTTAGTACATCAACTTCCTGGGGTCATAACTTTTGCATACGATCTCCGTTTTAGGCGTATGATATCCCGTTGGAAAGGTATCATCGAGGAGATTCATTTTAAGTGAAATAATGAAGGAAAATCCATATTGAAAACCTATTTTCCAAAAAAAAAAACATCTTTTAGGGCCTCAAAATGGCCTCGAAAGTTAAAAATTGCTAAAAATAGTAAATTACCAAATTGCCACAAAATTGTTTTTAGCTAGTTGGAAAAGGTTGGTGGCCACTGATATCCACCTGGATAAAAAATACTAGGGTTTCATTTCGTGTACGAGTGGCACCCTCATAGGTACATCCGGGTGAAAAGTGGGTTATTCAAAACCACTTTTTCCAACCCCCGATATCAAAAGTTGTAGAGACCCGGGTACCGTATATTTTGGGGCATCCCAGATCAATGACACAGACACATATCAAGCATCCAAGTAGTTCGGAGGATAATTTTTTAGGGTGGGCCAGGGAAAATACCACGGTTTCAAAACATGGACATGCGACACCCCCTAAAGCATATCAGAAGAAAAAGTGGGTGAGCGCAAAGTTGCTCAACCACACTGTGATGTCACATGTTGAAAAATCATTCGATATGTGTCACTTCCATAGATCATGTATGAAAGGGGAATAACTAACAACTTATCTAGTCACATCAATATTGTTTCTCAGGTACGTTATGTCATGTAGCATCAGTAAGCACCACTAGAAGGATGGTCCAGAGGTTGATCATTTCAAGCTGACAACCAAGTATGATGAGCCGTAGCTCGGACAACTATTGTCATTAGAAATATATGATTAAAAACTCGATGACCATTGCCCTAAAAATTATAAATAAATTTATCTTGTTTTGGTGCAATTGAAATTTCATTATGAACAAAGTAATTAAAAAGATTAGGGAGACAAGTCTAAGGTTTTTTCTATGAAATGGGGAAAATAGATAAAGCTAGTCAAAATGCCCCCGACGAACCAGGATTTTCGACTAATATGACAAATTCATCCATGAGTAAGATAGAAAGGTCAATTGCACGAATATTAGCAACAAAATTCCATACAGATCCTGCTACAGAACTAGAACCATAAGTCAGACTAAATCCCATCACGAGGGATTTAATCATTAACGGGTGTGATAGGAGACCAGTGAAGAGGATGTAGAGAAAGTGACAGAAAACAATGATTAGAGCTGAAGAGGTCGAGAGTGTCTAGGAAAACCAACTGGTTTGGTTAAGTTCTCTAAAGGAGGAAATTTCCAAGCCAAAATAAGTTCTGAAGAAAAATTGAGTACACTTCAGAAAGTTTTGAACATGTGGCATTCAACGAGAAAACCTAGGATATGCTAGTCCTATTTATAACGCTCCTTATAAAGAAAGAGAACAGTCGCTATGCATTACCCCTTATTATAACCGATGTCTATCATCAAAATTGTGGGGAATTTTAATCGTTTCGAATCCCACTTGTAAATTCTCTATGTATATCACCCCAAGAATAAAGAAATCATGGAGAAAAGAGGAGCTTTCCATTTGAGCAAGAATACTTTGTAAATTTTTGGATCTTAAATGAATATAGAAATGTAGAAGTGAATTTTTGAACTGTTTATGAAAATATTCTAGTTGGCTGTGATATGAGTTCTGTCTTCTTTCATAGTATGTATTCCTATGATATTTTATTTCATTTACACTTTCCTCTATTTAAATTGGAGATTTAAAGGCCCAGAATTCATCGTTTGATGCTCTTGGATTAAGCAATTTAAACTATGTATGTTTCTTCTTAGCTAATTCATAATTCATTCCCGTAATGCTCTGACACAGTTATATGTTTCCCTTTTCCTCTACTGCCATGCAAATTCAATTTAAAATCAGACTAATTTCCTCATTTATCCTTTTTCCTCTTGATAGTTTTAATGATTTGTCAATGCATTGTTCATTTCTGAATCCATAGCCCAAATGTCACCTTCATTTCTTCATCCATTTCATGAAAACCCCAAACAAAACAAAATCTAGCCACTGATTTCCAACGAAATATCAAGTGACATGAGAGAGACATCTCTGAGTTGAGAAGGCTAGTGCTTCATCTCTAAAGTAGGTTTAAATAGTTACCTCTGTCATTTTTCTATTCGTTCGGACAAAATTTACAGAGTTCTAACAGAGCGTAAATTTTCAACAGACTAAAACTCAACACATTTATAGGGATTTTAACAAGGATGCAGACGTGTTATCCAAGGAATCTCTAATTTTGGATGAGGATGGACTATATTTTGCATGGGTTAATGTAGATGGACCATAAATTTTTGAAAGAATTCTTATTTTATAAAGCATTCAGTTACAAGGATGATCAATTTTTTTTTTTTTGGTCTAGTTGGTATTGTCACAGAAAATTAGAGAAGATTTATATGTAAGGCTGGAATATTTTGTGACTTTGGGAGATTGTAAACAGATTATAAACAAGTTCTATTTTTAGGAGTGTTGGAAACACTGTTTTCATAAGATATTTAGGTAAAAGAACTTTTATATTACACTAAAATACGACTTTTTTCTGATTGAAAAAAAACTCTCTTATTACATTAGCTGTCTTTCTTACTCTCAAATATTTAAAACAATAGGTATGAACAAAACTTATAGAAATTAATCACATATAAAATATTAAATCAAAATATATTTTAAGTATACAAAATGAGAAGAATCAATATGGGAACAAATTTGTGCAGTTATTATGAAGCACAACTCAGACCAAAACTAAACCATCATCACAAGGGATAAAGAAATAATAGAAAGGAATGATCGTTGAAAGGAAAGGAATCTAGTTTCCAGGTCTTCTCTCAAACTAGGGGTTTGTGGGGATTTTGAGATCAAATAAAGGGAAATAATAATAAATGTGCCTGGAATTGAAGCCCCATGATTATTGAGAGAGGGCATTGATCTCCATGTTGAACAACTTTGGTACATCCTCAATTTCCTGGATGTTCATTTTATCTAAAGGCTGATCTAAATCCAGATGCCCCCATTCTAGACCATCCTCCTCCTCTATCAAAAATAGACATAACACATACATCCAACGACACACAGACTCAGAGACAAAACCCCACAGAGAATCATACACCCAATCACAGAGGCACATCAGACCATGGATAGACGAGGAAGGAGGACATAAATGCTTAAATTGTTTCAGAATAGAGATATATGTATCCTTCCTTTCAACAGATAGTTGATTTCTACCTTTTCCACCCTCTATTGAAATATCTGTTAGTACATATGACAAATTTCCCCTCTCCCTTCAATGAATTACAACTTCCTTGAATCTCCACCTCTCTAACAAAAAGATAAATGCAAAAATTAGATGAGTCTAACAAAAGGGTAAATTCAAACATAGATAGAGTGTAAGTTCTAATAGAAGTATTAATCCAAAAAGAAGATGAGTTAGCTGGTAAATCCAAAATAGGGCTTTCATGCATTTTTTTCGTAGTAGTCTAAATATTCTATGAAATGATTATTTTTTGACAATATTTTCCCAACAAATTTGTCCGAAATCCAGAAACCATTTCATAGAACAGTTAGAAAATTTCCTTTTCTTTATGATTTATGGTTTTTTGTGATTTCTATTCATGATTTTTGCCAACTGTTTAGCCCTGATTTGTCATGAGTTTGTCATGATTTGTCATGGGTTTGTATTTTTTTTTTTATGGAATCACATATTCAAAAGCAAGCGTTGATAAAAGAGGATGATAAATGGATGTGTCTGTGAAAATAGACTTCCAACATGTTCACGGTGTTTCAATGATATCTATTTTTTTGTTTTTTGCTTCCTTTTTAATTCACCTCTTATTATATCGATTTCAATTCTTTACGTTTGTATGTGCTCTATTTTCATGATATAGCGACACGTTAACTTGAATCTTATTTGGGCATAGTAATGCTCATATTTAGTCTTGTGAAACTTTTGTGGATGAATGATAACAAACTTTGATTACAGGGATTTGGTCTCCTGGCATGAGCATTGTTTCACTCTTCTACATGAGTGAATGAATGAGAACGAACTTTGATTATATTGATTTGGTCTCCTAGCATGAGCATTTTCACACTCATCTTACTCTCTCTCTCTCCCTCACCCTCTTCCACTATCTCTCTTTCTCCCCCT
>JASDQU010421094.1:0-10147 GCA_032191745.1 Picea mariana
ACTTCCATGATCTTAACTTCCATTGAATCCATCTTAGTATCCAACTTAGCTTCCATTGAATCCATCTTCTTTTGTAGTTCATTTATGTCCCTACGCATTTCTTCACCTTCATCAAGAGTCCAATTAGGATTTTCTGGAGTCTTATTTGGTGTAGAAGGTCCCTTTTTTGGTGGCACGTTGGCCAAGTATCACTTTTGAATCTTGATTTTGAGGCGGTTCTGCTAGACAATATTTATTTTGTTCTATCTCCCAAGTTTCGACCCTTCTGGGTATGAAAATTTCTTTTAGGTAGTTCTCTAATATTTCTTCTCTATAATGCCACAGGTCTGATCAAAATTGGATGTGCCAAGTGGAATTTACGGTAACTTCCTCACAACTTGCCGATTTTTGGCCTTTTCAGGAGATCTCACTTGTATAGCATGCCCCGCAAAAAATGATTGATATCAAATTCTGAAACTCGTACCCAAAATACTACAGACTTTCCATGATCCAATGAAACCAGTCCCACTCAATTTGGATACTCTAGCAAGAAGTTATGACTGTTTTACATGGAACACCTTCTTGAGACTAGTCAATAGGACTAGTCAGATACCCTATCTTACACAAGGTGTATCTACAAGTTTAAGATGACCCAGAAGCTGAAATTTTTACCATAGATACCTTACTAATTTCTGTAAATGGCCTCTAGATTTGAGTGTCTAAAACATTACAGAAATTTTTTTATAGCGAAAATTCTGCAATGACTCATTTCAGGATGATTCCAAAACCCTATCTTGTATAGGCTGTATCTCCGAAAGTATAAGGCCTAAGGAGCTTAATTTTGAACCCAACGTACCTTGATCCATCTACTAAATATCCTCCAAGCCATTCCTTCTAAAACATTGTAGAAAAAAAGTTATATCGAAAATTCCATGGTGTCTCAGATGTAGCAGCGAAACCTCAAGACCTTGAGCTCTGATACCATATGTTAAGAACCAAACATCAATATAGCATAGAAAAACCTCAGGAAAAGTACTCAACGCCTTGAAAAAAAGATAATTTCAGATAATAAGCCTCTTCGAGGGGGAAACCTCCTTTTACCCCACTTAAATGTTCAAGTGCCAGATGATTCAAAATGAAAATGTCTCCTTGGTATATATAGGAGACTAGGAGGTATAATTACAACTAATGGCCTAAAGCCGACATAAATAAAATAACATTACTAGTNATGTGCCAGATGATTCAAAATGAAAATGTCTCCTTGGTATATATAGGAGACTAGGAGGTATAATTACAACTAATGGCCTAAAGCCGACATAAATAAAATAACATTACTAGTATAATATGTCCTAATTAAGGGGTAATGAGCCAATATTAGGGCTTAACACACTTGGGTGCGAGTATGGCATGGAGATCTTATGCCAAACAGGGTGAGTATAGTATGGTTTATGTAAAGTTACTTTAATCATTTAGACCCTATGCCTAAAGGTTTTAGTTCTTTTGCTAAAGCCTTGGGGTTTTCCTTTATAACTTTCTCACTTAAGGTAAGACATGATAACATACTTCGAATAACATGTGGTAAGGAGGATTTTTAATGAGTTGTATAGTAAAAAGAAAAAAAAAATAACTAATGAAAATTCTATGGTAAAGTTCTATATCAGAGTTCATTAGTAGAATTCTTATCGCTAATGGATTCCTTCCTTCCAAGCAAAATATGTAAACAAAAGTTTTTTTTTTATGGTATTTTGAGGTTCATTACACATGGTATTAGAGCGAAAGTTACAACACTGGACCTGATCAGGGCCACATTAGTCGCTTAAGTACATATTGTTATTTATGCAAAACTAATAAACCTTGTTGTTACAAACATAAAGCCCTTTCTGTTTTGTGATAATTATGGCAGCTCAGGACGATGCATAAATCGAGATGGAGGGAAATCCGAAGCAGAGACCTCTTGGAGATCCAAGACATAACAACAACGGAAGCTCACCCATGAAAGTGTTGGAAACAATGAGGAATCTTATTGTTGAACTGCAGGTTTTCAAAGCCGAAACCGAGAAACTGAAGAAAGCACAGCAGGAACAACAAGAGATAAACGAAGTCTTACTACACAGTATAGTGACCAAGAAAAGCATGAAGGACGATAATAACGATGAAGAAGTCAGAAAGAGAGCTTCCAAGAACTCAGGACCGGAAACAGAAAAAGGAGACAATTCGTTTGAAGGAACACCTTCAGCTGAAGACAAAACTAAAACAGACATAAAAAGGAAAAATGAAGACCACCTTGAAGGATAATTCAAAAATATCAAACCAACTGCCTTCAATGGAGAATCCAAGACAGGAGAAGAAGCTGAGGCATGGTTGCTGGACATCAAGAAATACTTCCAGATCTACAACTACTCCAGTAATATGAAGGTCAGAATGGCCATCTACAATCTGAAAGGGAAGGCCAACATTTGGTGGCAAGACATGAAATTGGCCAAGGGCCTAAAGGAGAAACAGTTGGACTGGTCCTACTTTAAGAAGTATTTCAAGAAACAATACCTTTCTAAAAGCTACTATGAAAGGAAAACAAAATAATTTTACGAACTAAGGCTTGGACATATGACAATGGAAGACCTTATAAATAAATTCCTGGAACTATTAAGGTTCGTACCTTACATCCGAGAAGATAAGGTAAAAATCCAACGATTCTCAAGCTATTTACCACATTCCTACTAGGACAATTGAATTTGACAACCCCAAATCATTAGGTGAAGTGTTCAGGAAAGCATGAATGTGCTACGATCAATACAAACAGCGGGCAGAGTTTCCTAAAGCCTGGAAGGATAAGAAACAGGAACAGATGAATCAACGAAAGAAGGGATACCAACCAACTCCCTATCGGAACGTAGCAAAAAGATTTATGAGGAAATATTTTCACACAAACCATCCAAGCACACAGGGAGGCGGTAAATCGGTAAATATGGGAATGAAGAAGTTTAGGGACAACCCCCGCGAACCACTAAAGTGCCGGGAATGTGGAGAACCTCATCTAAGAAGGAACTGTCCTCGTTTAAGTTCAGCAAATAGAACTGCTGTTCATAATTTACAAGAAGCCTCGACGGTGGGAGACATGGGCAGAAGCTTTCATTGGATTAATGCAACCATAGACGACTGGCAAGCTGACGACCAATCCTCCGTAGTAGAAATTGAAGGTAAAATCAATAACACCCGAATTTTTGTTTTAATTGATCCTGGAGCTACGTTAAGTTATATCACTCTTGGAGTAGTAGAGTCAAATAAACTTAAGAGGACGAAACACGCAAAATGATGGCTGGTACAACTAGCAATAGGAACTAAAAGGAAAGTCGTTGACTTTATTTCTGATTTTGAATTTAACTTAGACGACCAAAACATAAAAACAAATCTGAATATTCTATCACTAGGATCCTATGATATGATCATCAGAATGGATTGGTTGGAAAGACACAAAGCAGTTCTAGATTGTTTTACAAAGACACTTAACTATAAAGATGATTGTGACACTACTAGAACAACCCAAGGTATACCAAAACTTGTATCAGTCAGACAATTTTCAGCGATGCAACTCAAGAAATGTATGAGAAAGGGATGTCAAGTTTATGCAATCCAAGTGACGAATCTGTTAGAAAAAGAAGATAAGCCAAAGTTAGAAGACTTTGTTGTCCTACGTGAATTTAGAGACATGTTTGTGGATGAGATACCAAAATTACCTCCTAGAAGGGAAATAGACTTCTCCATAGACCTACTACCTGGCTCAACCCCTGTCTCAAAAGCACCTTACCGAATGAGTCTACCAGAACTGTCAGAATTAAAAATACAGTTACAAGAATTGTTGTACAAAGAGTATATCAGACCAAGTGTTTCACCATGAGGGGCACCAGTCCTCTTTGTGAAAAAGAAAGATGATACTCTAAGACTATGTATCGATTATAGACAACTGCACAAAATGACGATTAAGAACAAATACCCCTTACCAAGGATAAATGATCTGTTTGATCAAGTAGGTGGGGCTAAGATCTTTTCAAAGTTGGATTTACGATCTGGTTATCATCAAGTTAGGATAAAAGACGAGGACATAAACAAAACAACTTTTCAAACAAGATATGGACACTACGAATTCGTAGTCATACCTTTCAGACTCACTAACGCACCAGCCACGTTTATGTGCCTGATGAATAGTATTTTCAGTTAGTACTTAGACAAAGTCGTAGTAGTATTTATCGATGATATTTTGGTCTATTCTAAAATGGAGGAAGAGCATGATGAACACTTAAGAATAGTTATGCAAACGTTGAGGAAACACAAACTGTATGCCAAATTTAATAAGTGTGACTTTTATCAGAAGGAAATACAATATCTAGGACATGTAATTTCAACAGAAGGCATTGCCGTAGACACTGAAAAGATAAAAGCCATTATGGAATGGCCGGTATCTAAAGATGTAGCAGATATCCGGTCATTCATGGGGATCACCAAATATTATCACAGATTTATAGAAGGGTTTTCCAAGATAGCCTACCCTATCACGTCGTTACAAAAGAAAGGGACCAAGTTTAACTAGACACAAAAGTGCCAAGACAGTTTTAATAAGCTAAAGGAATTATTGACAACGACACCCATCTTGAAGGTAGCAAACCCAGACAAATACTTTACCATCTGTGTCAATGCGATTAAAGAAGAACTAGGTGGTGTCCTAACTCAGGAAGGACACATGATTTGTTATGTGTCCTGAAAATTAAAAGAACATGAGCGAAATTATGTCACTCATGACTTAGAATTGGCAGCGGTAATACATGCCTTAAAAATGTGGCGACACTACATAATGGGCAGAAAATTTCTACTATTAACAAATAATAGCGGCGTGAAGTATCTATTTAGCCAGCCGGATCTTAATGCAAGACAAGCAAGATGGCTAGTCTTCCTAAGAAAATTCGACTTTGAAGTCAGACATATCAAGGGTAGGGAAAATAAAGTGGCAGGGAAAATAAAGTGGCAGACACCTTAAGCAGGAGAATCCATGGGTTATTTGAAATAAATATCAGCAGGGCAAAAAGTGATCTGGAACAAAGAATAAGGACGACATGTATTAACGATGAAAATTACACTAAGATAATGGCAGAATTACAAAACAGTAGTGCAAACTCAAAGAAACCAGATCTAAGTATCGATGAGAAGGGACTATTACAATTTAAAAACAGACTTTACATACCAGATTCAACATAGTTAAACTTAATAATCTTGGACGAAGTGCATAAGAAACCGTATTCTGGACATCCAGGATACCAGAAAACAATAACAACACTTAGAAAACTATTTTTCTGGCCTAGTATGAAGGGCAAAACAACATAATATTTGGCTAGATACCAATATTGTCAACAGGTTAAGGCCAAACACCAGCATCCAACTGGCCTATTACAACCATTACCAGTACCAAAATGGAAATGGGAGACCATATCGCTTGACTTTATAATAGGTTTGCCAAAAAATCAGAAACATAATGATTCAATTATGGTTGTAATCGATAAACTCAGTAAGTCCGCACACTTTATTCCTGTAAAGTCTACTTTTAAATCTATAAACATTGCTGAAATATTTATGAAAGAAATTTTTAGACTGCATGGTATTCCTAAAATGGTGATTTCAGATAGAGACATAAAATTCACATCCGCTTTTTGGAAGGAATTGTTTGGAGGGATAAATACTAATTTGAATTTCAGTATGAGTTATCACCCACAAACGGATGGATAGACCGAAAGGACAAACCAAATCATAGAGAATATGCTCCGCATGTACGTACGAACAAAACCGAACAAATGGGAGGACTATCCACACTTGGTAGAATTTGCATATAACAATGGGTACCAAACATCGTCTAAGTTAAGCCCTTTCGAGGTACTGTATGGAAGAAAGTGTACGATTCCAATTAGCTGGGATAATTCGGTAGATAGACTTATGGTTGGACTAGAGATGCTCCAAGAAATGGAGAACATGGTAAGGAAGGTACAACAGAACTTAAAAGAAGCACAAGACAAACAAAAGAGCTATGCAGATCAGAAAAGGAGACACTTGGAATTTCAAGTGGGAGACCATGTTTATTTGAAGGTCAAAGCCCAGAAAATCTCATTGAAGTTAGGAAACTGTGCCAAGATGGCACCCAGGTTTTGTGGGCCCTTCGAGATACTAACTCGAATTGGACCTGTAGCATACCAACTTGCACTTTCAGCTAATTTAAGAATTCATAACGTATTTCATGTCTCTTTGTTGAAAAAGTATGTTCATGACCCTACTCATATGATTGATTGGAACTTGGTGCAGGTGAAACTCAAAGGCGAGTTCCAGGTGGAACCCTTGCACATTCTAGACCGGAGAGAAATAACACTTCGGAACAGAGCCGTTGCTCAGGTAAAGGTTCAATGGAAGCACTTTAGTCCTGAGGAGGCCACTTGGGAGTTGGAGGGATATTTGCAGAAATCTCATCCAATCCTGTTCCAAGAAAGGAACGAACACTGAGGACAATGTTTTATTGAAGGGAGAAAGGATGTGACATCCCCCAAAAAATAAAGTATTTTTGAAATTTAAAATTTGTTGGAAATTATTCCATTTTAGTAAATTTGAATTTGGAAAATTTTTGCCATTTATGACAATTCTGAATTTCAAATTTGATAATTGTAGTAAATTATTATGATTGTTGGGCAGAGATCTGATTTGACCCAACTATCTATTTGACTTGACACTTGTATGAAAACAACATATTTTATATTGATTGCAGGAGGACAAATGGAACAACCATGTTAAAAACCAACTGACCATGACTCCATGAGTGGGGAACATGTTGGAACTACCTCTGGGCTGACTATGATAAGTGGCAAATCAGATATTTGGCCATGGGCATCCCATGAAAATCAAGGATTTAGAAAGCTGTGAAAATTCCCAAGGGGGGAAAAGAAAGACCTAGGCAAAGACATTCTTTTGATAAATAACATATGTGAGGAGGCAGGACGCTGCTGAGTATGCTGGGAAAAAGACTATTGATTTCTCCCTTGCTGTTATGAACACTATTGATCGAGTGTGAGGTAAGAGGAATCTGTTGGAGTTGAAGGACATTGCTTAGGAGGAGTTTCCAATTTCACCCTCATGGATTCATGGTCAAGTTAGGGGGTGAATCGGGCAAGTGATTTTTGGCTGCCCTATTCTACGGTTGGGAGGAACGTGTTTGTTCCCTTTGTCTTTCCATAGATTGGATTCATATATGTTAAATCTTACTCTTCTTTGTTTGAATGATTTTGTATAGCTGATATGATGCTCTGTTTGGGTTGAGTTGAAATAACTCTCATGTAGGACATTTGTCGTTGTATGGAGTTTATAATCAAGGACCAAGATTCTGGAATGGGGCATTCTGAACTAGAATTTTAGGTAGAATGAGCTATACAAATTAACTTGAAAGATTTGGTGTATGTTTAATTTTGTGGTTAAAATCATTGGACAAAAGTATTTTAAATGCGATTGACCTTGAAGAATGAACAAATCTACCTACATGTGTAAGCTTATCCCTGAAATTGAAATTCTGGAAATAACTATTTATGTACAAATGAGCTAGGAAGAATTAGACTCTAATTACGAGCATACATTTACTTCTGTAGTTGAAATAGTAAGCAAATCTATCTATACTTAAGTAGGAAATCTAAGCAAGCCTGTACACGTAAATTCCATCAAGTTATATCTCGATATGTAATGAATATAGATACAGTTACAAAATGTATTTTTTCTGTTAAATAAATATTTAATGACTGCAACAAGAATCCCACTTATATAGAAAATTACTATCAAGACTGTGAACAGATAACTATGCCGCTAGGAGATCAACTGCCTCGCATATAAAGGAACTTCTGAATCGAAGGGTCTTGAAAAAAAAAACCCCGTAAAATTTATTACAGTAAACTCGAAGACGAAATTCAACGAACATAAATCACAGACTGATAGACCTTTTAATCTTGCGTTCCTTTTCTACAAAATAAAGGGACCCCAATTGAAAGCAATTACATAGTATGGAATAAATTACAAAACCCATTAAATTTGAGCACACATGTGAAATTGTCCACTCGGAGATCGTGAYAATGGACGGTTTGGAATTGGGCAAATGCAACATAGCATAAACATCAAATGATTCACARGCATGTATATATATATATATATATATATATATATATATATATATATATATATATATATATAGTGTTCTAGAATAAAGACAWAATCGTAATATAGTCCAAATGATTATGCCTATTCGTGTTGAGTTTCTAGAATAAAGATAGAATTGTAATATAATCSAAATCATTATGCCTATTYGTGCYGAGTCCAGACRAATATCGTCTTTTCTTTACAAGTAGGGTATTTTTGACATTAAACATAGGAAAGGCTGAAAGAAACAAAAAAATATAATCTATTATAATTCGTACCAACATTCCGAACAAGATAGTCCTCGTAATCAGATTTCGGGGTAGGGAGATCCGCATGGTGAATGATTATAACAGTCATTTACTTTGAACAATAGACCGAACAAAGACCTATACGTAATTTATTGTATTATAACAATGGTAGCCCAAAGGTTTAAGTTACATTGGAAACTCTTTCCCTTTCCCAAGCTGATAGGAAAAATTGAGGGAAACGAAACTGTTGACTACATATTAGTTGCAACACGGACGGTTCTAACTCTCTTGAAGGGTTACAAAAGGGAACTCGTATACCTTTTTACGTCGAGTACACAGGTGAGCAGGCATGACCTTTAGATAGACAGAACCTGGAGGAAACCACCATACACGATGATTAGTAAAAAAACTCTTATACGAAGACAATGTAAGAAGAATACAAATTAAGTGAAAATGTCTATAAATACATCATACCAATGCTTACTTAACTTCTGAACTCGTGGCACATGATTCTTTGCTTGACGTTTCCATATGGATAGTCGTATAGGGTCATGGGTGAAGGAGACAATACACACTCATGGGTACCCTTGCATCAAAACAGGGCCCATCATTAATGATATGTTTCAACTCTTCAAAAGAAATGAATGATATCACTGAAGTAAAAATAAAATTCTTCACACAATATTCTTTAATAATGGAAATACAGTAATCGACCAGATCGAATTTCATTGTGTAGGCGAACAACAAGAGAGCGTACTTCTGGGCGGAACAAAGCCTAATCCACCTTTCAAAATAGGAGTAACTGACTGTGAGCCAAGACTACCCAAAACCCCTTTTCACAGAATTCGCTTAGGTCAATAAATTAAATGCAAAGATTACTCCAGCCAAGATTTTGATAATCAAACCTCGGAATAAACACTACTCTCTGATTCACGAATACTCAGATATGAATTCTGGTTCACGACAAACAGTTACAAAACCCTATATCCCAAACCTGGATAGGTAGGGCTAACTGTCCGTCTCGGTAAATAGAAGGGAATAGTCGACAACCTCAAGGAAAAGGCCATTGCAGTAGGGTTAAGGATGGCTCCGAATGTAGTGTAAGGAAGTTTGAAAAAAGAAGAATTCCACAGGAAGAAAATAAGGGAGAACATGGAACGATAGCTTGACACAGTCAATTTATCATAGTCTTCCTATTTGAAATAACCATGGTTTTAACATTTGAAGTTAGAGAAGAACTTACTTGTAATGTAAGGCATGCCATGTGCAACCGGATGGAGGCAACCACCAGGCCACAATATTCACCTCTAAACCCCCTCGACACACAGAACCTCTTCACACAAAAAAAAAAAGAACTCGAAATGACAAACTCTGAACCCTCTCCAAATGTAAATGATGCCTTGTCGCCTCGAATTAATTGTGGTTAGTGCGAAGGACAAGCGAGCCACATGACATGATAGGGTCGGCGAGACACTTTGAGTATAGAGTCAAGCAATTTCAGTATGACCAGTAGACTTCCTTAATGATGGATGCAGAGCTTTTAAATACCCTGACAGGGATTTTCTTTTCCCACTTAATGAAGGTCGCTTCCATACCCCTGTGACAGGTCTTAGGTAGTGGTTGGATCCTCATTGTCATAGGTCCACTAGTGACACGACATGGAGCTTTCAATTTGACCAGTTTCGAGTTAAGAGCCCTTAAATGACCAGAGCCTGGAG
>JASDQU010421096.1:0-10294 GCA_032191745.1 Picea mariana
ATCTAAACAGTTTGTGGAACAAGGGAAAGAACACTTAGTGTGTAAGTTAAAGAAACCATTGTATGGACTAAAATAGGAACCTAGGTCATGGTATGAGAAGATAGACTCTTCTTTCTTCAATAGGGTTTTATGAGGAGCAAGACTGATCCAAATCTGTATACCAAATTTGATGAACAAGGGTATATAGTATTGATTTCATTATATGTTGATGATTTGATAATTACAGGAATTGCAGAGAAATTAATTGATGAAATCAAGGTGCAGTTGTCAACAATTAATGAAATGAAAGATCTTGGTGAGTTACATTACTTCCTAGGTCTTGAAGTTTGGACAAATGCAGGCCAATTTTTTTTTTGTCAAAGTAAGTATGCCAGAGAAGTACTTAAGAGATTTAAAATGGATTAGTGTAATTCTTCTACTGTTCCCATGCAATAGAATGTGAAACTTTATTGTGATGATGGTTCGAAGGAGGTGAATGGGACTATGTATAGACATATGGTGGGTAGTTTGAATTATCTCACCACAACTAGACATGATATTGCATACTTTGTGAGTGTGTTAAGTTAGTTTATTGTGAAACCTATGGAAAGCCATTGGAATGCAGCAAAGGCAGTACTCAGGTATCTAAAAGGAACACTTGATTATGGTACTAAATATACTGATGCATCTGATGTTGAGTTGAGAGGTTATTCAAATTCTGATTAGGCTGACAATATGGATGACCGAAGATCAACCACTAGATATGTGTTTGGCATTGGATCCGGAGTTGTTTCATGGAGCAGTAAAAAGAAGCCTATTGTATCTGTGTCTTCTACTAAAGGAGCATATAAAGCCTTGTGTGCAACAATTTGTGAAGTTGTTTGGTTGAGAAGACTTCTTCAAGATGTTGGAGAAGAATAAAAGGAACCTACAATGATCAAATGTGATAATCAAAGTTCAATCAAGCTGGTGAATAATCTGATTTTTCATGCAAGGACAAAGCATGTTGATGCTCAGTTTCATTTTGTTAGAGAAAAGTTGCAATAAAATAAAATAGCTCTTATGTATTGTAATACTAGTGAAAATGTTGTTGATATTTTCACTAAGCCTCTTGGGAAGATTAAGTTTGAGTTGTTTAGGGAGATGTTAAGTGTAGAAGTCAATCCATTCTCCATTAAGGGGGAGACTTGGAAATGATGGAGCAAGAATCAGTTGCAAGAGATAGTTACGTAGAATAACTCTACTAGTCAAGAGTCAGTAGCATAGTTGAACTCTACTTCACTTAATGTAGATCCTAGTTATTTGTGATTTGTTGTAACCGATTAAGTAGAGTCGTTTCCTATATAATGATGTAATCACTCCTCATTCAATAATATAGATTGTAAGCGTTGTGTGTTTGTTTTCCTTATTTTAAGTCTACCTCTCAGTGTAACTTGCGCTGCAAGATCATTAATATCATTACAATTTCACCTATAGCCAAAATGGAGAAAAGGAACGTGACATACACTTACTTACTTGGTATTGAGAAATTGTATGAAATGATGTAAATGCTCTTTCATTAAAACTCCTTTTACCATATAATTTGGATGATCAAATTTTATAGTGTAATCTTTTATTTGAATAATATACATCTAATATCTAACTATTCAATGATATTTTTTTTTAATTTTAATAACATATGTTTAATATCTAATTATTCAATTATTAATAATAAATAAACTCATTTTAACATATAATTTGCCTAGTATTTTTTATTTTAATAATATATATTTAATATTTAATTATTGTTAAATTTTGCTAGTAATATTGGTTTGAAGAGTATCTATGTTGTTCTCACATTTTGATAATATTTTTTATTTTAATAATACATATTTAATATTTAATTAATGTTAAATTTTGCTATTACTATTGGTTTTGAGGGTGTCTCTGTTGTTCTCACATTTTGATGTCTTAAATGGTAATTTTCACTGATTAAATTCCCATGAATATGAATTTCTTAAATATCGAAGTAATTTTCATTAATTTTAACTACTTAAATGTTAGTAAATTTCAGTTTCTTCATTTTCAAACTGATCCACAAACCAAAAAAATTATTTAACTACTTAATTATTAATAATAAATAAATCTCTTTTAAAATATAATTTTAACATATAATTTGGATGATCAAATTTGACCCTCTATTATTTTATTTCATAATATAGATCTAATATCTAACCACTCCTGCCATTCAAAAATGCCCCAAAAACATTGTTAAAAGAATGAGTGTGTATTAGAAATACTCACCAAAGCTACTTGGATTGTGGCTGAAATGAGTAAAGTTTACTTATAATTAAATTGCAGCAAAATTCAGCATAACTTAGCAAGTTTCCGAAGATTTGAAAATTACGAGAAATCTCATTGAGTCTAGTCCAAAAACCAGGTCTAAATATTTTTGTGAGAGTTAAGAATTTCTAATTTTTTTTATTTACTAGGTTTTATGTGAATTTTTTCCAGAGATCGAGTCATGTTCTTGCTCTTTGGTGTTTCCAAATTACTTTGCGAGAAACATTCAAAAAGCACTTTTAACAAGCATAGTGTTTAGCAAAGTAGAAAAAACCTTTTTCTTTCCATTGCAGTTTACTGTTTTGAAAGAATGGAATTAAAAAAAATTCCTTGTTAACCAACTGTTTGTGGATTTTCTCCTAGAGATATTTGTTGATATTTGTTTCTTTGACCAACAAGATGCAAGGAATTCATTTGAAAAAATGCAGATCCAGAAATTTGTTTATGTGTATTTCTTTGGTGGGTTTATTCACTATTGTCCTCTCATGTGAATTCAACCTCTAAACTCTAAAATCTATATGCATCACAGTCGAGGAACAACATAGCTGGTCTTTATATGTTATGGAATTCAGAATACTGTGAGAAGAGGTTATGACATATGCATTGTTACAAATAATACCATATACCCACACACAAATCACTGAATCATATTACTATGCAGTGGACCAACTTGAGGAACCGTACCACGATTCATGTGAACATATGGATTTACATATAGCATTTTCCACCTGCACATCTTGGAAAAACGGAGAGGGGCAACAATCAGCATCCCAGCGCTCAACCAGACCATGAACTCTTCTCAACTGGATTGTTCTGGTTCTTCCCAGCTATATAGATCTCCATTCAAATCCGATATGAAATTGTTTGAAATCTTAAGCAATCAACAATTGCAATGATGGTCCTCTCCAGGGGAAACGTTCAGCGGGACAGAGGGACAGGGTAGGGTGGTGACGGGATCCACAGGCACAGTCGCCTCCACAAATGTGACACGTGGCGGTAGATTAAGAATATAAGCAAATCAGTTAAATGCCATGTGTATATGTTGAAATGGCTATGTATAGACGACGAAATATTCCCAAGTAACTTCCCCTTAAAGAAAGCCTTCGTCCTAATAATCATATTAAATTTAATATTTTATAAAATGTAAATTTTGTTATTAAATTTAATATTTTATAAAATGCAAATTTTATTATTCAATATAATATAATTTTAAAGGGTATTATTGTTTTTATAAGTTAAGAAGATAGGAAGAGTAATTAAAATTTGAAATTAGATAGTGTTATATTTTAAATTATTAAGGATGACTCAAGAAAATGTGGTTAATCTTTAATATTTTTTAGTTTTGAAATTTTATAAATGTGTTTATTAGTTGAAATAATTTAAATATTTTAGAATTAATCAAGTTTAGAAGAACAATTAGCATTTTTTTTTATAAGAAGAATTAGTATTTTATAATAAATGATTATAATTTATAAGAAGAATTAGTATTTTATAATAAATAATTATAATTTTATGAGATTAATTATAATGATTTTGATATTTTTATAAAGATAACATTATAAACTATTTTTGTAAATTACAATATTTTTTAAAATTTTTATGATGAAAATGATTTATTGAGGCCAATATTGATTTATTCTCTACTTTGTTAAAATGATACATCTTAACCCTAGATTTAAAGTGGATTTAGAGTAGTTGTAAAAATATTGATGTTTACCTTGTAAATAGTATTTAATATATTTCTATCTATGCATTGTTTAAGATGCTTTTAGATTGGTTGCAAAGTTATTAATATTTTCCTTTCAAATCATATTTATCACATTTCTATATATATGTAAAGTTGGTATCTCTCTTTTTATCTCTTTATATATTAGCTTTTATTTTAAGTGTAGAGATTCGATTTCTCTCTTCCACACACACACCCATATATTTCTTTTTCTTTTGTATCTATATTTAATTAACAAATAGTATTATATTATTATTATTTATTATAAACTTAATTTTTTTTTGAGGTGTACATATGATGATGTAAACATTACCCAATTGACAACATCTCTATCATACACATCTATACTTTCACAACATTTTTTCTTTTTAAATACTACTTATATTTACATAAAAATATTTATAACAAAGAAAAAGTAATATAACAAGAGGGTATGTACAAATACATTTACATCCTCTTTCTCAAAACAATTAAAACAACAACAAAATTGGAATGGGTATTTGTATCCAACCCCCCCTTTGCATCATTGATCAGTATAAATCCTTTAGCTAATAGTTTCATAAGTACCTCTTTCTTCCCTAATCGAAAAAATGTAGACAAAGAGCTAAACTCATTCTAAAAAACATACTTGTACCAAATTTTCCAGATAAAAACAAGGTTGAAGTCCTCAAGAATTAAAAAACATAACGAAAAAGGAGAAAACCAAAGATACATAATCACCCAATAGAACGTCCCCTCTATGCATCCTCCCCTACAAAATGGTTGCATGCTTAGAGTAAAAAAACTCCCAACAAGACCTAGAAAAAGAACAATCCCAAAGGAGGTTCTTCACTATTTGCAGCTTCAGGAAGGAAGGGAAAATCCCATTGAGTAGACTTATTTTGACCAATTATGCCTTGGTAGGAAGGTCTTTGTAAATCACTAGCCATGCAAACACCCAAAATTCATAGCTGACTCGAACCAACCACACACTAAGCAATCTCATCATCCGCCATATCTCTACATCAATAGACATCCATCATGTATTAATAATAAGGATGAGATCATTTCATGGTTGAAGAAGATAGTGCAACCTTGAAGAATCATATAACTAGATCAAGCAGTGCTCAAAGCTCCACTCCCAAACACACCAAAACGGATTAGGTGTGTCTATATTCATTTTGAATAAATCCTCCTGTATAATAAGTCCAATAATATCCATAATAGTAATTTTGTCTGTAGAAGACAAGGAAAAACCATGAGCAATAGATTTCTAGTCCATCCAAGAGACAATATTGGTATCCCACAATTCCCTCCAATAAAAAATATTCTTCTTATTAAGATGACTCCCTAAAAATTTGGAATTTTTGTAATGCACGTTCCCTTCACCTTCCAACTCCAAATCAGTCTCCTTCCCATTCTCATCACATGTGACTACCTAACATCTACCACCACACCAAGCCAAATACATTCCTCCATGCTACCCAAATACTTCTGATAATAATAGATCTAAAGAATTACAAGGTATGACGAGATAAAATTTTGTCACACAATCTAAAATATTTTTTTATGTTTGTCAATATGTTGTGTAATGAGAAGAGAATTCATCAACAATACCTACCAAGAAGAGAATCCCTCCGAACATCGAACCACCTAGTTGGAAGCCAAGATGCTTACCTTGTGTGGAAATATGAATCAACCTTAGACCTCGATGATTCATAGGCATAATGAAAACATCCTAAGGTGCCATAAAAAGGCCCCAAGGATTGTCATGGTTGTCCCAAAAGAAATATTGAAGAAGATTCTCCAATCTGTGAAACTAATCCCCATCTGGAATCCAACAAGACACATAATGGATATGTGAAACATGAAGAATCTTGCTCACTACATTTATTTTTCCAACAAATTGAAGGTCATTGTACTACCAAAAATAAAGGTTATATTACAGACACTCCAAACAACAACCCCACATATCCATTGGAGAGAGCTCCACAACAAAGGGAATGCGATGATATCTCAATATTACACTTGGACAAATGAAGGTACAAGCATGAGGAGTTCAATCATGAGGCTCATCTAGACTAGCCAATCAATAATTACTCTTATGATCACTAACTATTTCCCTATAAGCTTGGAACAATATGGACAAAAAATATCTATCTTGGATTTTTGTTACACTATCAATGTTGATCACTTTTTGTTTTCTATTTAAGCTTACATTAATACAAAAAATGCAAATATCTTATATAAATCTTCTATTTTTGCATTTTTTGCATTTTAATCACGATTTTCAACTCATGTGCATATGAATTGGTATTAGAGTCTCCGGTCATGGTTTCTAAAAGAAATTTCAATCCATTGTTTCTCTCACACAACCACAAACTAGTGTGCCTAGGACTCTATTACCTAGACCAAAGGGATATTCCTCTCTATATCGAACCCAAGAAATTGATCGAAGAAAGCTACTTGAAACACAACATCAACAAATTTAAAAACAACATCAAACAATCCAAGATATTGTCAGTTTACTGCATAAGTCACCTTCCCAAGAACCTCATCCTCTGGTAGCTAGATGTCAGGATGTGGCATTTTGGATTCTTAGATCCATATTCTACATGCATTTTTATAATCTCAACTGTAAATAACATAATAAACCAAGTTGTAATTTATGGGCATGCACATGACCCATCTCACTCTCACTTGTTGGTAGACCATAAACTCTTTAGCATGCACCACTATCTTGAAACTAAATTACTAGGTTAGCCCGAGACCCAACTTTATCTCATAGTTGAACAACCTTCTCCAAGCACACAATGTACATTTTTACCTTCCTATATATCATCAAAAATTATTAGCACATTGGATCCATCTCATACAATTTCATGGGAATCTAATTAAGTAGCTCATTAAGGTCTTATATTTGGATCCAAGTTCTCTAAGAGGTTGTTATAATTAAAATTTAGCATAGTGTATTACATTATCTTAATGCAAAAGTAGGGATATCTCAAATTGTTATCCTATATAAAGCCTTTCATGGCACCTTAGCTACTAAAAAAAATATTAAACCTCAAGCCTTCCATTTGGGGCAACCTTCAATAATCTTTCCACCCTTTCAAATAAAGCCACTCCCATATTAATTCCACCTCACCATCAAGTTAGTTTTCCACTTTCATAAGAGTCAAAACTACTCCTCTAATGAATGCCATGTCATTTGTAGTCCTCATGTAGTGAAGATTCTCTTTATAAATCATCACTAATTGTGACCTCTGAGGTCACAACTCTCGCAATAATTTTAGTGGAAAACCCGACCTCCAAAGATCACAAATTGGTCCTCATGTCTAGCAATGCCTCCTCTTGCAAACTACTCTTCACCCACAAATTCCAAATTAAGGATTGACTTGTTATTTCAATATTTAACAATGGAACCAAATGAACTTAGTTTCACAAATCATTGTAGATTCATTATAGCTCCCATTGTTGGAACAATAAGAGGGGGGGGTGTGAATCAGTATGAACACTTTTTACCACTTTCAATCACAATATATAATCTTCAACTTTATCAACAATATATCTTTTATGATTTGATTCAATATATCATGAGAATATAACCATAAGCAATAAAAATATCACATCAGATACAAAATACACCAGAATTTACATGGAAACCCAAATGAGATAAAACCATAGAATGTTTTCTTATATATATCAAGAATACATTCACAAGAAGAACCAAATTCCAAATTCTCTCTAGCACCAACCCCATGATTTATATGAATGAAACTGAAGGAAGCACCAGCTCTTTGAGATCTATGAAACCAACAAGAAGGAGGATGCAACCCCCTCATTTACATACACCAACCTAAAGGAAGCACCAAATCCATGAGTTCTCCCGCACCAACCGAAAGGAGGCTATTATCTCCTGATTTACAGGGACCAACCTGAAGGAAGTACCAAATCCCTAAGTTCTATCGCACCAACCATAAGGATTCTACAATCCCCTTTCCTTTCCCTGCCCTTCTTCCCTAAAATATAAGTGTATACTCACTATCACAAGCACTGATATTTTCACTGCCAATGTCACCAATACATAAACCAGCCTATAACTATCACTATCACATAAACCAACCTATCACTGTCACCATCACCATCACATCAACCAACCTATCATTATTATTGTCACATCAACCAACCTGTTACTATCACTATCACATCAATATGTGACTACCACTATCACACAACCAACCTTTGACTACCACCCTCACATCAACCTGTTACTAATGATCAACCAATCATCCAACCTTCCACTATCATTGTATTCACCAATGATATACCATCATCAACCAACTATAACCATATCTACTCACATGGATACCAAAACCATCACCAAACCATGTACATCAATCAATAACCATGTACATCAACCATGCATTTCAACCTATACCATACAATGTGCATCAACCTATACCATACGATCTACATCAACTGTGTACCATATCACACACATCAACCATGCATTTCAACCTATACCATACCATGTACATCAATCTGTAACATACCATGTACATCAACCATGTACCATATCACATACATTAACCATGTATCATATCTTGTACATCAACCATGTATAAAACCTCAACATGTACCAACGTAAAAAATACATGTACCAAGAATATGCTTCACACCATGCACCAAAGATGTGCCTCAAACATATACCAATGCCTCAACAAGGTACCATAAGCATGATCATCACATCATCAACAGGTAACCAAGATTTACCTCAAACCATGTGCCTCAAGCATGTGCCAACATCCATAAACCATGTCCTAAGACATATCATCAAACGTGTGCCATATCACTCATATACCATAAAACAAACCATATGCCAAGTATGCCAGATGTGCCTCTAACAATGTATCATACCATCACCAAGGTGTACCATGAAAAATCACTACCATGACATGCCTCAAGCTTGTACCATAAACAATATAATCATAATCCTAAAATCTAACACATAAGCATACCTCTAATCTTGTAGTTGACCTAATAAATAAGACGACAAACATGTAGCTCTTGCTCAACTTCAACAACGAGAGAATAACATATTCATCAAACTTGACCTCAGCCTCATGGGACTAGTTTTGAATTAGTCACAAACCCTAAATTTCAACAATACTAACTCTTTACCTTTAATGAATAAAGGGCTTAAATTTTAACCATATATACTCTGATATCTTTCTTCCATCTCCTAAACATTTCAGGGTATGAAACCTCCCGGAATAGAAGTTATAGTGAAAATGGAAAACCTTCTTGAATTTTATCCTATTGTGGACAACAAATTGTACAACATGTTTGTTGTTCAATATTTGATATATGATTATGCAACTCTCACATACGATATTGCATATTGTTATATTTCCATTGAAGTTGGTTTCATAGAATTTTGATCCTCTATGAAGAATTTATGATTGTTTTATCGAGAACACCTATTTGAGACTAGTTTTAGGACTAACCAAAAACCCTATCTTCCACAGATTGTATCTCAAAAACTAAAAAAGACCCAGAAGATGAAATGTTTACCACATGTACCTTCATATGTCTTGTCGACAACCTCCAATTTTGACTATCTGATTCTTTCTAGAAAACAATTTAGAGAGAAAATGGTAAGATTAACTTTAGATAACATACCTTAGAACACATCATCACAAGACTTCATCCTCCCTTGCAATTTCTCCCTTCTTCACTTCATCTTCCCTCTGAAATTTTTGTTAGATCTCCTTGGTTACCTAATATAAGAATCACTTACTCACATGGAAGATATTTAATAGAATGTGTGTAAATGTACTTATCAGTGACTTCTTGAGGTGTATATATACTTTTTCTAAGTAACCTCTTTCCTTAACTTTAGGGATTCTTGAACTTTCTTGTTACAACCACTTTACCCCTTCATTAATTACTTGTAATCAATTAGCGGTTTCTTAACCCATATTTGGGGCTTCCAAATTCAATACCTCATAACTCCTCAATCATGAGGAACTACATGACATTCTACCTACCGTTGGAAATTGCATGACAAGGAATATCCATCTATGAGGGTGTTACCTACATTTATATTGTCCTTCATGTCCTTATTCCTGAAACAAATTTGGGATTCATTACCACACCTATGGGATTCTTGTATACTTGTTTAAAGTTTCTTCTTGTGAGGAACATGCTTAGAGATATGCCATAAGGGGACTACTTTGGAGGCTTCTCCAAATACACACATCAGATCTATTGACATAAATGCCA
>JASDQU010421099.1:0-10152 GCA_032191745.1 Picea mariana
GAACCCTTAGAGATCCAAATGTCTTTGGCTTTATAGACTCTTACAATCAGTTTCAGATCCTAAAACAATGGATCTGATATTCTAAAAATAGAAAGTCAAAACTAATTCACAAAAGATAAGGAGAGCTCCTCAAGATGAGGTCAACCTCTATCTTTTCGTCTTCAAACATTGGTTGAAAGTTGATGAAGTGTAGCCTAGACTTCCAAGGCTCTTTGATCTGTCCCTTTGAAAGTAGAATTCGAATTTGATGATGTGTGCCAAAAATCCCTATCATTTTGCCCTTGAAAATCACTAAATCTAGTCAAAAATTTCCCTTTTGACTTTCATTTCCAAGAATGGCCTTCAGATTTTGATTTGATAATTCATAACCAGCTTATTGAAGAAGGATTCAAACCATTCAAACCCAAAAATTCTTGATCTGGGCGAAAATTTGGCTATTCTGGCCGTGACAGCTTTCAACAATGCACCTGCCTGAAAAATCTGCTCCTGCGCTGTTGAAAGTAACCACTTCCCACAGCTAACTGGTCATAAAATATCGATTTGCGCTGTTGAAAGAGGGCATATTTTCAAAATCAAATTTATCGGTCATAAAAAATATTTTTTTCATGTATGAATAGTCGATCAACATCTAGAGAATCTAAGCTATCCAATGGTGTTTTCAGATCTTCATTTGGAGCTTGGGAAGGGATTGAAAAGTGCCCTGCAAGTTTAAGTATCATCCTTTCCATTTGCAATTCAAAACTCTAAACGGTCTTTTGTGAACAATGTCTAATATGGAACCAAAGATTTGATTTGATGTTTCCAACCTGGGAGTACAACCTCTGTTAGCTGTTGATAATCTTGACTTTCCTCAGCACACCTCTTTGTAAGCCCCTGTTAGCTGCGGAAAGTATGCACTTTCCACAGCGCACCGCTTTGTAGAAGAAACTCCTTAGCTGCGGAAAGTAATTACTTTCAACAGCACGACATATCAATTGAAACCGTTTCTTAGCTGTGGAAAGCGTGTACTTTCCACAGCGCACCACCCGCGACTGATTTTCAAACCTTTTAAGATTTGTCACTTTCGACAGCGCATCAACTGATGAAAAGAGATCCTTAGCTGTCGAAAGTGAGCACTTTCCACGGCGCACAATGAATCTTTGAAAACACGTTAGCTAAATCTATGATATCCACCACAAAACTCAACCGAAAGGACGGTTTCATTTTGGGAGTTAACACCATGTACACGTAGGGCCGACCTTTTTAAGGGTGTGCGCCCCTCCAAAAAACAAAACAAAATGTAAAAAGGAAGATTGGAAATGAAGGAGGGACTAGTTTGTACTTACTTGGTCCAAGTGGAAGTTTGTTTTGTCCCCTGAAGCTCCCGGAATCAACTTCTTTCACAAAGGGGTATTTTTGTCTTTTTGGTCAATTCTCAATTTGCAATGGTGATAATGAGCTACCAGCTGCTATTTATAGACATTTTTGGCCCTTTTTGTCATTTTTTGACCCCTGTTGTCGTTGTTTCTGGCTTGAAAATCATGTAATATGGTTCTTGAGTTTCTCATTGGATGTTATGTTACACTTTACTTGTGGTTCAACAAAATTTTTGGGAGTTGGGGCACTTTTAAGGTGCTTTGGTGAAAATTCATTTTTTCCAACTTTGTGCATTTAAGTTAGGATTCCACCTCCACTTGTTGCATCTCATTGTCTTTTTCTCTTTACTATAGGATCGACGCCACTGAATTGCGGCACAAAACTGTCATTGATTATCTAAAAGTGTCGTAATTTAGTGGTAGATCCTACCCTCACATGGATTCCCTAGGTAGATCCTGGTTTCATTTTGGTGTCCATGCTGTCGCTCATGACTATAGGCTCGGGAGTCCTTTTAGTATTGTCTTGATTATGAGTTTGAGCCTTCACATGTTTGATATATTATCACTCTTGGTATCACCCTTGGGACTCCCAAAAAACAAATGGGTCTTCGTTTAAGCCCTTTTCAGACCCTCTAAACATGAAAATATTTCCAAGCGATCTCGTTGCCCTTCACACTCTCCAAAATAAAATTTGAAGTCACGTTTGTCCAACGGTAGTTTACCCCTTTTTTGGTCCGGATAGTAAATTATATGAACAAAGGTATACTCTAGGAACTTAGGTTTGCTAGAAGAGTATTCTCAAGTATAATTTTAACCTTTTTTGGGGCCTAAGCGACTAAATTTACGAAAAAGGAACCCCCATGGAGTCCATAGTTAAGATCTTTTCAGACTCCCTAAAAGTGAAAATATCGTCAAGTGAGCTTGTTTCTTCAAACTCATTAAATCGGTCCAGAAGAACATCCATTACGGAGTCCATAGTTAAGCTCTTTTCAGACTCCTTAAAATTGAAAAGATCATTGAGTGACCTTGTTCTTTCACTCTCGTTAATTGGTTCAAAAAAAAATCTAATGGCATGAGTTTACCCCTTTTCCAGCTTGTATATTAAGGAGGAAAAATGTACACCTCGGGAGATTTGTCTCGCCGGGAGAGTTCTCCTCAGTAAATTTCACCTTTTTCGGGCTAAGGAGACTAAATCTAGAAAAAGGAAGGGAGTCCATAGTTAATCTCTTTTCAGACTCCTTAAAATTGAAAATATTGTTGAGTGATCTTGTCTATGTCACACTCGTTAAAATGGTTTTGAATAGACGTCTTTTTCAGTGCTAATTTATCCCTTTTTTGAGCCGACTAGACTATCCCCGAAAAAGGTACCCTAGTGGGGTCTGCTTTTGCACTTTTTCAGACTCTCTAAAAATGAAAAACCATCGAGATTCCCTTCTCTGGGCTCATTGAAAATTACATTGAAAGGCATTATCATTGTGTCTGATCAATCATATTTTCATTCCTGCATATTTGGCCTAATGTCGGCTCCATGTTGCTCTCAACTGAACCTTTGAATAATGCCTTATACGCAAGACTTGTAGCACTTTTCCTTTGCATCTTGACACCTTGACCCATGGAGGAAATTTCCTGAGTGTCCTTTACCTACACGTCTCCTTGCTTTGAGAATTAGTGTGTTCCTTGCACTTGGAACTAGTATGCTTGTGACACTCGTTACTCCTTTTTAACGTAACATTCTTTTATTCTTTTTCAAGATTTCAAAATATTGAAAAAGACAAAAAAATCAAATATACCCCAGAAAGAGGATGGGAAAAGTATTTTCTTTTTATGGAAGAAAATGAGTTGCCCTTGGAAAAAGCACATCCTTTTGTTTGTTCGTCAAGATTTGGGATTTAATATGACCCTAGGAAGTTGTTCTTGTAACATAGAGCTATGTCCTCCTCTATTTGGTTATTCTTCCAAACATATGGAGAGTTTGTGTTGCCTCTTTGCATCATGAACTTATGTCAATGTCATGCTGCATGAGTCTCATCATCAGTCATGCTATTTTCCAAAGGAAGTTTTACCCAGCTTCAGTCGGCCTCTCTATAGTTTGTCACTTGACCTCATGCCTGTCCATCCCTAAATTCCAATCAAGTCCTTGTTCAAAATCAATGAAATTCTATGCCTGATCACCGAGATCCTCTTGTCTCTTCCTCGACGAGCCATAAAAGACCTTTGGGTAGTGAAGTTGTACACTCACATTGCACTCCTACCTGAGTTTTGAACATCTTGAATTTGTTGCTCGAGCTCTGAAGACCTCATCTCCACGCATTAGGCGTCATTGGCTTCTTGAAGATGGATACTATACATGTATATATTTGATTTTGAGATGTAGATCCGCTATGTATTTTTCATGACTACACTTTATATAGTTATATGACATGGATATGCAGTGTATTTGATTGGCATCCATGATTTATTTCATCCCGAGCATGGGTATGCCCGACTCGGTGAGAAAATTGTTATTTTGCAGATGGAACCTCCCGAACTCTAGTCACGGGCTCACTCACTTCGTACATTGGTAAATATTTGTAATATATTTCTGTTAGCCTCTTTCTCATATATAATCATTAAGTCAAAGTATACCACCTTTAATATTTTACATACTAGTATATAGTTGTTATCCTAAGTGTGTTTCTAGATTCCTATATTGTCTCTTCCTACCTTATCTCTTGATGAGGTGTCGATGTGAGAACAATTGAGGTGGTTTAATTATTGTATTATATATTTGTATCATTAAGATGAATACAATGTTGAGAATTAAGGCTTAAGGCCTTTTCCACCAATCTTCTTGTCCTAATTTTCTTATGCCCAATTTCTTCAATTGGTATCAGAGCTTTATAGTTCTTAGGGCCTGATTTTTTCATAGTAGTTTTCTAGCTGCAGCGCATTTGTTTTCTCATCCTTAGTGAGACCGTCATAGCAGCGCATAGAGAGATATTGGTGATGCACATTTTGTGAATAGGATATGGAGATTGGAAATATTAGAGATTGGAAATTTTGATATCATAGCTCCATGGTATATTGTGGATCTAGAAGAAAGCAAGAGAAGACAAAAGTGTCTCCACTACCACCAAAGGTATTCTAAATTTCTTATAGATGCATCCTATCAAATATGAATGATAGATCTACATCTGAGTGACAGATCTACATGGTAAATATGAATCACTGTGTTTACCTTCTTGTTGTTTCGATTATATGTAGACCTGTGTGTTGCGTATGATGGAAATTGTTCATTCAATTATGCGTATGATGTCCATTCAATTATAAAATTTATAGAGTTGTCCTATGAACAACAATTAAATTAATAATAATAAAAAATGCCATGAGATAGCGGGAGTGCCTCCATCAAAAGTTCTGTAAGAGACTTTTGTTGATGCTCAAAGAAAGGAGCAAATCTGTGTGATTTCTTTTTGATATCCATCCACTGAAATCTGTTGTTTTTTCAAACATACAACAATTTTGAAGTTGTTGCTATTATATTCTTCAACGTCCTTTTTGGAAACTATTTTTTATGGGTAGAGCCACAAATTAATGGAGGAAAGTTGTCCCNTATTGAACCTGTGCAAAAATAATTTTGAATGGTTGATCATGCTATGCAAGTGGAGATGAAGGTTTGGTTTCCCGCATGTCTTTTACTGGATTTGACTTCAGAATTGGTCATCCCAACAATCTGTTCAACATTTTTCAGCTCAGAATGCAATTTGCTCCACGAATTCCTCACCGATCTGCTCCAGAGATTCCTCAACATACAAACATAAATCGCTCAACAAATATTCATCGCTCTACCTGACGATTTATTCCACATATTTCTCAACAATCCGCTCGAAATGTGCTAAATGAATGTGGATCTCTCATATCGAATATGCAATATATCAAACAAATAAAAAAACCACAACGATTTGATGCATTGAAGCAAAAAGTTCCCTTGTGGTATAGTGGCAGGCATGAGCACTAGATGGTGATGTGAACTTGGAAAGAATGAATCGATCTCCAATTGATTGTGGCAGCTAAGTCTCAAAGTTATTGTTGTGTGGCCTCAAGCACATTTATTCTTCCAATCTTCATGAAAAAAACTTCCACGTATGAGTTCTTTTACTCATAAATTACTTTGCACAAATTTCAAAAAGTTACTTTTAAAGTGACATATAAACTAAATTCTTGCATAATGTTTATGTAGTCACTTTTTGGAGTAACATGTAAGTTATAAAGAATATTTTAGTAAACTAATTTTTATGAAAACTTTTAGGAGTTATAAGTGGATTTAACTATGGTGTTTATTTTAAAGGAGGCAATTTTGTATGAGAGAGAAGATTTGATTATCAAATTTTAAAATTTGGTTATATTGTAATTGAAGATTTGAACATTTTTGTTCACTTCAAAGGGAGGAAAGTTTTACTAAAATATGGACTTCAGGCAAAGGGTGATTTTAATTTTGTAATCTTGATATCAAGAAGTTGAGAAGAGTCTAGTACAATACTCTCTCATACTCCTTTTCGATGTGACTATACGAGGGTCAAGGCCAAGCCCTGATAGTTCGTCTTCTTTTTGCAGCGCATTTTGTAGTGTGGTTGGTGTCTATTTTATTGAATGCTTGGTGACGTTATCCCACATACATGGAGTACAAAGTAGGTTAAATAAATAAAAACACAATTAATTCCATTGAAGTACATACATTCAAGCACAATCAAAGCTCTCAATTAAGAAGTAAATAAGATATCAAATTGGCAATCACATCAACATTAGACACATCAAGCTCATAATCAAGGAGTGACAGCATCATCAAATTTGAAGATCAACTCAACTTTGAAATCGAAATTTATTGTAAACTTGCAAATAATATTTTTTGTAAGTAATCAAGATCAACTTTAATTATTTTGTAAGTGCCCAATCAAATCAAGTTGAATTTGTAATTGGGTGCATTTTCGGTTGAGCCCGACACCCAAGATTAATTGTAATTTTGAGTCGAAATTGACAAGATTGAGTAGCGTAACTCAAATCATTGTAAACATCACAAGTTTGGATACATTTTCACTGGTAAATGACATCCTCAACTTTCTAGAAGCAAGTTAAAGTGAGCAAGTACAAGCGAGCCAGAAGAGCAAGTGAATGAGAGGTTCAAGGAAGCGTGTTCAAATGGAGCGAAGTCATGAATTATTAGAGTTTCTGAATACTATAATAAAAACTACTAAAGAAAACACAGTAATATTGAACAAAACAACTCTTCAATCAATGTTAACTTGTTTTCAAGTGACTCAAGCTAAAGTTAGACTTCTACAAGAACAATCCTATCTATTGAATGATAAGTTGATAGAACTCAAAAGTCAACAACCAGTAAAGCTTTCTGAACTAGTTTTTGTTCAGAACAACCCTCTCTATGATGATAATGATAATGATGATAATGATGATAATGATGATGATAATGATTATCAATAGTCAGTGAAGGAGAACATCAACAAGCCAACTTCAGAAGAAAATTCCAATGAAAATGAATCGCAAGAAGAAGATGCCAAAGCACAAAGTGATACAACACGTATAAGTGAAAGTAAATGTGAAGCAAGTCATCAAATACAACATGATATTTCCAGGAGGATCATTAGACCTTGGGAAGAATTACATTTTAATAGGAATCGACATGTCTTAGGATATGAAAATGAAAATAGTTTTCATATTCCAAATTACTCCAAACCAATTTTGTTTGTGAGCGCTGGATTTTTTCAAGAAAATTCAAATTCACCTGTTCAAGTTCATCATCAGAATGATAAGTGCCAACATTGTAATCGAGTTGGTCACATGGAGAATCAGTGTTTTGATCTCCATCCTTGTCATAGATGTGGCAAGTCAAATCATGCATAAGATAAATGTTCCAGGAGGAACAAACTTGCAAGACTACAGATTCACTATGAGTGGATTGATCCTTGGAAATGGTCATCAACTGCCAAACAATTATATAAGTCTTACCAAAAAATGCAATCTCGAGTAAAGACGCATCTTGCACTAGATAGTGAAATGTGTATATAACTCCAAAGTGATCCCCTTATGGCGTATCTTTTGAGCATGGCCCTCACAGGATGAGATAACATGTGGTTGTTTCCAGATGCCCACTTTGTGTTTTACTAAAATGGAACAAGTATGGTACTCTCTTAAGCTTAGAAGAAGGGAGTACAATGATGTAACTCTCATGCACCTTAAGGGGGGGAGTTCAAAATTCCAGTGACGATGGTTCATGAAACCACTTGTGGTCTCTCAAATAGTGAAGATGGTTTTCAAATAGAAAGTTTCGACAACAACAGACATCAAATTTGTCATATGGGAAACTGCGGTCTGTAGATGAAAAACTTTGGCAGAATTATAGTTCAATATTGAATCATACACAAGGATGTTGATTTTGAGAGAAATGATGTACACATTTGGTTCATCTAGATGGACATTGGACCTAGCAGAGGATAGATGGATCATAATGCATTGTAGCTTGGCATTGATTGAGTTGTCAGGCATTTTCAGGGAATCTCAGGGATGATTTTAGGGGATAAATTTCACTCATGGGCTAATTTTCCATGTTTTTTCCAAAAACAAGATTCACTATTTTAAAAATGATTCGCCCAAATTCTATAGAATAAAATTATTTTACCTTAAAAATGGCCAAAATTTTATAAAAACTATATAAAATCCTTAGAAATTTGTATATTTTTACAAAAATATCGCCAATCATTTATAGTTGGCATATGAAGGATTAGTAAGATTCGCCAAGTTTTCTACATTTTAAAATAAATTTCCATCCTTAAAATCATCCCTGTCAGGGATGTGGAAGACTTGCAACTGATTCACTTCTCTTTGTTTGCTCTCATCATATTGGAGTTCACATCAGTGAACAAAATTGTTGGCATTCTAGCTCACATGATTACACAATGAGGTTTTCCATATTTCTCAGCATCCAGATTTGGCAGTTTTTCAGGCAGTTCTTCATTGTGGCTCAAGAGTTTTAGCATGAAGACATGGAGATTTACAATTTTATGCACCTTCTTTGCTGGTATTATTGCTCAGACTTATGAATGAGGGGGGGAATGTTAGCCTCTTTCTCATATACAATCATTAAGTCTAAGTATACCACCTTTAATATTTTACATATAGTTGTTATCCTAAGTGTATTTCTAGATTCCTATATTGTCTCTTCCTACCTTATCTCCTGATGAGGTTTCGATGTGGGAACAATTGAGGTGGTTTCATTATTTTATTATATATTTGTATCATTAATATGAATACAATGTTGAGAATTAAGGCTTAAGGCCTTTTCCACCAATCTTCTTGTCCTAATTTTCTTATGCTCAATTTCTTCAATTTCGGCCATCAGATGCTATTATGACCTCACACATTAGGGGGCATATTTTATAACCCTAATTTTCACCAGACATGCATACCTAGTAGCAGGCCATCTTACTTACTATTTTTTCCAAGCCATTACTGAATAACTCTTCTTAAAAACTAAATTTTTGAAGATGCATGTGCCCTGCACCACTAGTGCCCTCGTATGTATGCTAGATGCACCATGAATACCCATGTACATATGCTAGTTGCACCATTACAGCCCATGTATACTCACAAATGTTGCAAAAAATAAAAATTTGCAAGGGATTCATTGAGATTATAGGCTATTGGGACATTTCCTAACCAATTGATTGCCTATAGCCCGTCACCCAACCGAATAACCATATTTGTGGCATATAAAAAGAGGTTCTGGGGTCTCATTCTAAGGCAAAACATAGGAACAGTGAAACTCTACCCATTTTTCTTTCCCTCCTTGCCCCAAGAATTTGCAGCCACATTGTGATTTTTGAGCCAAAATTCCTTATTCTTGCCCCTTTTTCCTCATCCATAAGCATATACCCATTCTCTAGAGAGAAGTATGAGAGAAGAAGGATACATGGAAGCACTTGGAGCTTGGTGAAGAGGAGACCAGGACCAGGTTCAAGGAGCAGTCGCCGATCTCATTTTGTAAGTGACTATGTGATATTAATATAAAGAAGTACTTTTGTCTTCCCACCATATGATGTGTTTAATATTTATGTTTGATTTACATTTTGTTATGACATCTAACCCACTAATTCATATATAGAATGCATGTTCGTAGTTTCTTGTTTGTCTTTTGGTGAATGCAGGCTAGCCTTGGGAGGATATTTGTAGTCGAGAAATGATCGGGCGCAAAGGGATCGACATCGGGCGTGGATTTTAAGGTAGTACTACCAGATCCCTATAATTTTTATTTTATGCATGAATGTGGGGTGTTGTCAGGATAGTTGTTAAAAGTAGGAGACTTTAGATGGTTATCTTTGTTTGCACTTTAGAACCCTAGTTTAGTCCATAAGGGGGTTTTCCCACTATAGAAAGTAGGAGCGTGACTGCCAAATTAAGAGAAGTGATTTTGCATTCAATAGGTAAAATTGACTCTACATCATGTACTAACTGGAAAGGGGAAAATTCGGTGGTAGTCTTGACTGAGGTTCATTTTGCCTAGAGTGCAGGATATAGCATGATATCGCAGTTGGATTTACTCTGACTGACATTTTTTTGCAAAATGGTCTTGAGATATTTTTTGATGGCCTCTACTTGTCCATTTTCCTGGGGGTAATAAGGAGAAGAATGACCATGTATAAACCCTATTTTAGTTGCTAGTTATTCCATCATCTCGTTCTGAAAGTGATTGCCATGATCAGTGATAATATCACTCGGGATACTGAACCAGGCGATAATATGATTGGAT
>JASDQU010421100.1:0-10152 GCA_032191745.1 Picea mariana
ACAGTTTGATTAATTACGTTAGAACATAATATAATTATGTTATAATATAATTAATTAACTTATAATAAAATCATTACAAGGGTGGTATTTAAATGAATTACCAGGCTAAGTAAACATGTAATTATGGAGGGGGGTAATTAATTTATGGATAATAATTATCTCTAATGAGGATAAAATAAATAAATGTCAAGGAGGGGTATTTTAAGAAAGTATTGATTAAGTAACATAATCAGTTGATAGGAAATGGAAAAATGTTAATCTTTGGTCGAGTGAGCCTTTGTACTCTATTGTGACATTGTGCATCATGATGGTTCCACGTGTAAAGTGGATATTGAGCCACATGTCACATGAGGAGACAGGTACATAATGGCAGAAATAATCAAGGTGGCAAGTAAGATTCAATATTAGTCATATATATTCAAAGCATGATAAGGGTTGTGTTGAGTACTCAACACACCCTAAAAGTTCCGTGACTATTTCCTTTTGGGTACCACCCTATAGTTTACTTTTGTCTGTTTTCGCCTCGGCTTGAAATTGATCCTTCGCTTCTCTTATATGTTTCATGTTTTAATTGATTAAAATTTCACTTGAACATACAACGAGGAATCATCTTAACTATAAAATACTTGACAACTACTCGAGGAATCAACTACCCAGATTTTTTCTCGACTCACGGGAGAATTTCGGCATCAACAGAAGATGATGGTGGCGAAGACCGTTTGGAGAGTCAAAGTAGCTGAATACCAACCCTCATCGGCGTCGGCTGATGAAATGTTTCTTTCCTATGAATAAACCTTGGGAATGATTTTGTCAAAGATCGATTCTATCGGCTTCGGAAAAAAGATGTAAAATACGCATCGCATGAAAGAAAGAGTAAACCCCCAAATATCCAACCCCTATATTGTCGGCGTCGGAAGTTTCATCAATATTCTATCAATGTAAGTACACACTCTGATAATAACCGATCCCCGATTCATTTGCCAAGTGACGTGACGTGACGAGACATGCTGACCCCGGAGTGTGGTAGGTACGTTGCAATTACGATTCTCAGTTAATGCGTGGATCACGCATTAGTTATTTACTTGTGTGCAAATAAAAAGGAACCGTTAAACTCGCCGATACAATGCATCTCCATCCATGCCTCCGTCGTCAACCAGTCAGAATTTATCTGCAGAAAAATCTGATAGTGGTTTATTTTGAATTTGTGCTCATAACTTGTATTAACTAACTGATATGACCGATAGTATCTCCCAGTTATATTCCTTTCGATTCATTGTGTATGATCCCATATATTCCCTGGGAGTAGACTAATTTCTTTCCAAAGTTGTCAATCGACTCATAACTTGATTTTGAGTCTCGACAAACTAAGTATTCATCTGATCAAGCTTCTCAGCTATAAGAGTAATTGGATCTAGTGCATGTTTTGTAGTTGTCTTTGCCTTGGGTTCTACTTTGGCACAAGGATACTGAAAAGGATCGAACCTAGAGCATAGAAAATTCTCTTCAATGTCTGCACTATACTCTTTATCTTCTTCCAAAGTAAGAGGTTTCTTGTCCCTCGGGATGAAACCAAATTTCCCGTCAAAGGAATTGGCATTAAGAAGACAAGTAGTTGTTGCAGGAGGGTGCAAATCTTGGGGGATTTGGATGTGCAATTTATCAAATCTAGTATCAAACTCACTAACCATTTCATTCTCTTTTTCCTTAATCTAGTTGAATTGATTCATTAGCATACCCTTGTCATTCTTCAGTGACCACCTGCTTTTGAACAACTTAGAAAAGTATTCATAAGTTGTAAGGTGATCATCTGGTAAGCCATCAAACCATATTTGGGCATCTTCAATGAGAGACGTTGCTAGCAAATTCATTGAAACATCTTCATGTTCCACTCCTTCATTCTACATGTCTCGACCGATGGCATGTACATGTTGTTCTCCAGTGATTACATTGTCCCCAATGAAATTTGGAAACCATTTGTTGATTTTATTAGGAATGATATTGGGATATCCAATGATGGTTGTCATTTTCAATTGAATATAGAGTCCCTTTTCCCAAGGATGGACCATTGTTGTAAGTGAGAGATTACTTTGAAAGAGTTGTTTGACAGTGAGAGAATGGATTGGAGGCCTTCTTTGGTAGGTTTTGGAAGGTTTTGATCTTCCAAGGGGAAGGATTTTTCGGGAAGAAGGATTATGGGATGGTGGATTCACTGGATAAGGCTTAGCTCATCAAAGAAGGAAATGGAAAGGGAACTTCCCTTAAGTGGATTTTCCAGGAAAACTAGGGAAAGGGTTTAGGATAGTTTTCCAAAGTGTCATTAGGGCATGAAAGATGATTCAAAATCCTCCCTGGAAATGACACCAAAATGTTGTCACACAAATTGCAGGTTTGGAAAATCCCGACGCAATACACAAGATGGAAATAACTACGAGAGAGTCTACCCATTGTCACCTTACATAAGGGGGGAGTCTCGGGTGACCCATAGTCTACCCTCTATCTCTTTCGTGAAGGAGAAATCCTACACAAGGGGGAGTCTTGGGTGACCCTAGGGGGAAACAAGATGGAAAGTGGACTAGTGGAAATATAACCCCCTATAGTTCGAATATGGAAAATAAGGGAGGCTTGAGACGATGTCTTGTGGTTGAGGGAAGTTTCCAAAGGTATTGAGTACCTGCACCAAAGTGTTAGACCTTCCCAAAACAATAAAAATTGAAAAGATACAAGCCAAGATATTTAATGGACAAGCAAGTGCAGATATTCAATGGAGATATTATGACAACCTTATGGATTCAGAAAACATATGTTACATTAGCAAGATATACCCCTAAAAATAATTAAACAACTTCTCCAATGATTAGCCAATATCAAGTAGTCTAACAATGACAACTTTTAAGCAAACTTTAGTGGTAGATCAATGAGCAAAACAGTGTTACAAAGTAATTTTGTGCAAACCTAATGGTTGTATATTGAATTTGTAACATACAAATATATCATTTGAAAATCAAAATGTCTTAGTGGCATTAGCAAGCCTAACGCACATATAAAATATTCCAACTAAGACAATTTCAATATCTCCTAATTTCACGTATACCAATGCAATGATTTTTATTTCTCCAATGAAAGAGATTAGTTCCTAAATCTATTGGGTTATGGAGTATTTTAATTAATTATCTCTTCATTCTACTTTCTTAAGGGTGTAATCCCTTTTACCCCCTAAGGAAAGCAAGACTAGCAAGGATAAAACTAGGAGGGTGCAAGCCCTTTTACTTCTCTTAGTAACCCTTTGTACAATAGATTATTGAAGAAAATTATGATAGGTTTATTGGGGTCGTATGTCCCCATACTTCCTAATATGTTATCTAATTAACCTTGCAACCAAGAAAGAATCAATAACAAAGAAAATATCTCTTACCTAGTCCAAGCATCAACAAGATAAATTCCTCATTAACCAAGAAAATTCCATCACAATACAAGAATTGCCCTCCAAGAGAGATAATGCATCACTTCTTCATCCAATAGAAAAGAAAAATAATCACAAGAACAAGTATAATAGAGAGATATGTAAAATTTCCCAAGAGGGGCGCAAATTTCAGCCAAGGAGTCGTTCTCCCAAGTGAGAGCTATGTCAAAATGAAATGGAAATGGTCTATATTTATACAAATCCCCTAAGAAGTGTTTCTCCCCATAAATTAGGGTAAACCAAAAATCAAGGAGGATAAATTCCTTTACTTTTCCCCTTTATAAAATAAAATTTAATTTGTGCATAAAGTAAACCCTAAAACATGACGTCATCTCCTCAAGAAGTGACATTTTTGCACTTTGGTCAAGTCATTGGGCTTGAGGATGAAAACGTTAGGCCTCCAAAGGACTTCCCTTCATGCATGGGGTCTTCTCTTCAAGGTAAAAGGAACCCTCCTCATCAAAAGTGTCAAATTTCCGTCAAACATCACCACTGCCACCAAAACCCTATCCCTAGGGTGGCATCAAGCCTTCTAAAGTGACGTTTTGGCCTCCAAAGGAAAATCGTTGGGATTGTAGGGGATAGGTGAGGTCCTCCATGGAGTATTCCTCTGCATCAAAAAAAAAACTTTCATATTCCGTCCTTCCCCAAGGTGTGGGTCAATGCATCCAACCTATTGGATTCTTTCCCCAATGAAGGCCCAAGCTGGGCTTGTTCCTCCAAATTGTCCACTAGTCAAGGTCCCGCAAAGACAGACAAGTGTGCCCTCTATGGATCTCAAGTCAAAGCATCATGGAAAGTAAAATAACATTTAATATAAGAGTCATTCAATCATTTACATCAAAAACTACCTCATCAAATTAAACATGTGCTCAAAGACCCTATGCAATTTTCCAAGTTTAGGTATGGGAGGGTTGATAAATTGACCTATTGGATGAATCATTCCTTAAGTCAAGGAGTGTTTCCTAGGTGGACACCTCTCTAAGTCACGTGGAGAAGATAAAGTCAATGGGGGGTTAAAACCTTTGGGCATGGGTTTCATGACATACAAGGGTTTGTATTGTCTCATTTATGGGTGCCTTTGTATAGGGTGTGTTGTACCTTTGTTTTCAATGCATCCTTTTTCCAAGCCTATTTATTTCCATATTTTTTTAAAGATGTTTCCAGGTTGAAGCCAAGGTGAGGCTTCTACCTAAGAATGAAAAACATTTCCCACCTTGACTCTATCCTAGTCACATTACTTCCCTAATTTGAATAAAATGTGTGGGACCTCTACCTAAGCATGAAAAATATTACCCACACGCGCTCTACCTTTGTTGGCATTTTTGTATTTTTTATTTTTCACAGGTCCCATCATTTTTTTATGAGAGACATTTCATTCTCCTCAGGATCCATGAGCGAGAATATAGAAGGTTTATAATTGGATTTTATCTTTTTCTAGCTAGAAACTGTTGGGCCTTCATCCCCCTCTTCCCATTAAAAGAGGTACAGTCCCTTATTAGGTCAATATACCCGAAAATATCAAAAGTTAAGGAGATGAATAAGGGGGGAAGTGTGAAAAATATTAATTATAATCGGGAATGGCATGATGAATTATAAATGAAAACTACTAGTAGCAAACCCATCCCTAAGGGTGAGCACTTACTAGGGTGCAATGTCAACCACCAAAGTGAAACATGGCAAAGAACATAACTTCCAAGAAAATGTTCTATAATCAAAAGCAACTTTAAATGAGACATACTAGAATTCTTGAAATATTAAAGTGACACTTAAAAAAACATTTGAATTGTAGCTCATGGAGCAAGACCCATTGTCTTTCAGAAGCAAGTTGATGTGGTTGATTCCATCATCACGAACCCAGGAAATTTGGTGGTGAATTGGTTCTATGTATGTGCATGTGGAAGTTGTCAGTCATCAGTCTCTAGGTACCAAATGTTTGCAACCTAAGGGCCTCAAGACATCATCTCCTTAGTTGTCCCTAGAAATTGGGGATGACATGTATAATTGAGTTGCATAGAGTAAGGATGTGAGCCTAGAAGAAAGTATGGGTATGATCTAGGTGAAGAGACATAGTCTAGGTGAAGTACCCTTGGTTGTTCCAAGCTAAGAAATGAGAACCTTCGTAGTGTGACATGTCAATGAGATGCCAAGGTTGGACCCAAGGATAAATTTTGGGAGCGTGACACTAAGTATTATATAAAAAACCCTAGCTAGAATAATACTTTATATTCTCCATGTATTACTATATATTATAGTATAATATTTCATTAGTAAATTTAGTATTTATTAATTACATTCCTAGTATAATTTTTTTTCCTCGAAAAAAAGCGTAATTTTATTCATCCGAAGAGACACAATTACATTTTGTAGGTGCTAGGTGAGCACATTCAGTATAGACACATAAAGAGTGTGAGCACTAATGACCGAGAGTCATCATGATCCATGTACATGATCGCATATAGTAATCCTCTCATGTCCATAGAGAGTTACATTCCAAAAAAAATTACAGTTCAACAAACATCCAACCCTAAAGGGCCATAGAGCATAAATATATAAAGTATTTTTAGTGCCGAGACATGAGGAGAAAAAAGATGCCTCCAGTTCTGAGTATATACAAAGTAAATTGTTTTGAAAAACATGCTTTAAAGAGGACAAAATTTTAATGTTGTAGTAAAGTTGGATCGTCAATGAAGGGTCGGTGGTAGAAACCTTGTGTAGAATCTCCAACTAATTTTGATATATAGAATTTTCCAAAAGTAAGTGGGATTCCTTCCTTTGACAAAGTATCTGCTACTGATTTCTGGTTCCTGTAGACATTTCGTATAAAAAAAGAGTCAAATGAGTCCAACATATTGAAGATCTCCTCCAAAATGGGAAGCAGTAGAATATTGTGGCACTGTTGGATTTTCCAGGACCAGTTGATGACATTCATGGAGTCACCGAAGAGTTGAATGGTGTGTACCCCTTTCTCACGTGCAAATTTGAGCAATAGAAGTATAGCCATGAGTTTAACATAGTTATTTGTAGCATGTCCCAGCCCCATTTTTATTTTAAAGAAATGTGAGTCAGATAAATATAAAACAATCCCTCCCCCATAGTGGATATTTTGTGATGCATCGTCAAAATAAGCCCAGGGAAAATAAGAGTCAATGTGTTCTGGCTGAGTTCCTCATATAGAATGATTGTTCAATTTTGAAGGATCGAGAGGCTTTTTGTTGTAATGAATTCAGGAATGGTTTCCTTGTCCTTGAAGATGGCTGAATTCCTTGCCAGCCAAATACCCCAATTGATAAGTAGAGGTAATTCTTTGATAATCTTGTGTAAAGGGTTTTGTAGCCAGTTTTTCCAAGTTGAATCAAGAGAAGGCCCATTCCAATCACAAGGATGTCTCAGGAGGGCGGAAGATTCAGTCTAGACTTTCATAGTGAAAGGGAAAAAAATGAGAATATGTGCAATGAATTCATTTTCAAATTTGCATAGAGGACACCATCATGGCCCAACAATTTGACGCTTTCTATATTTTCCTAAGTAGGGACCTTGTATAATAAACAATACCACATGAAGATTTTTTTTTAGGGGGGAGTTAAGTTTCCAAAGTCTACTCCACCACCAAAATCGTTCTCTTTATAGGAGGTCGATATTCTATGCTATATAGCCCATTTTTAGAGTGTATACCCCGTGGGGAGCCTTTTTCCAAACCAGTTCATCTTCCATGTCAATGAGCCTAATGTGACCCATTCGAAGAGAAAACATATAGTTGTCCCAATGTATGTGGAAACCTTCATCCAAGCCAAGAGAAGCATAATTGTGCCATCCTTGTTGCCAAATGTTTGTGGTGTCTAGGTCTGCAATTTGATTTAGGTAGACAAAACCTTGAAGGTGTAATTGATCTAATAGGACCTATGGTAGAATATGAGAGTTTCCACTCCCAAGACAAGGATCCATCCCAATGTGGACTTGGTTTCCCCTGCCTACTTTTCATGCCAAACCATCACCTACCACATAGAAGGATTTTACCACTTCTTTCCAAATAATTGAGCAGTTATGTGTGGACTTATCATTCGTTTGGATCTAATCTCCCACTGAATATGGTCAAATATACTTATGTTCCACCACTAGTGACCAGATGCTGGTGGTAGTTAAAATTCTCCAACAGACTTTAGAAGCCAGTGATTTTGAGAAGATGAAAATGTTCTTTAATCACCAACCACCCAAGGCTTTTGGCCATGCCAAAAGTTCCCATTTTTCCTAGGGAAAAGTGAAATGTTCTTTGGAACTTGATCATATGAACCGAAAGAAAACACATTAGACATTTTCCAAAATCCCTTTGGGGATCCAGGAAAGTGACATCTAGTAAACTAGAATGGCCTCAAGAACCGATTTAGTGAGGGTCACTCTTCTTGCATAGGAGAGCCACCGAAAGCTCCATACATTTATCCTCTTCTCAATTTTGGCCAAGAGCCACTGCCAATATTCTTTTTGGTATTTATTTTCCTTGAGATGAAAACCCAAGTATTGGATACATAAAGAGAGGCCTTGAGTTGAGAAAGGAAAGAGAGTGTTGTAAATTTCTTGGACCCCTTCAATCAATCCAATTAGAATTAAGGAGGATTTTTGCAGGTTTATAATCATCCCAGTAGCTTCCCGAAATAGATTGAGCATGTCTTTACCAGTTTTTGGAATTTTTCATTAGAGAGCCAGGAGGCATTGAATTTTAAAGGGGATGGCGGCTTATCTGGCCCTCCTTCCATTACCAGAAAAACCGGAGAGTGATCTGATTCTCCTCCAAAGTTGATCCATTGTCTAACTTGGAAGCGAGACTCCATCAGCTTTTCTAAAACCAGAAAATGATCTAGGCATTTTTCTACCCTAGCTTCCCCTATCCTCATATTTCTCCAAGTAGGGAGGAGCCTCTGGGGAGTGACATCAAGAAGGCCATTGGTTGAAAGAATATGGAGAACATAGGTGAAAGGTGGCCTGGGAGAGCATTTGGGCCCCAAATCTCCACAAATCCCAAAGAAAAATTTAAGTCTTCCCCCATAATGAGATTATAAACCTTCAACAAATCAAGCTTGAAAACAGAATCCCAAAAAGGAATCCTTTCCAAATAGGGGCTGTAAATATTCATAATTATGAATTCCTTTCCCATAACTTCCACAAAAATGTCCACCCCGAGACAAGAGTTTAGGGCCCAAGCATTAAGAGTTTAATAGAATGATAAATCCATCCAGTTATCAAACCACCCAATCTTCCAATAGCGTCAATACCCGAGAAATGCCATCCAGGGAGCAGAGCTTCAAGGGTAATGGTTGCAGTTGCAGAATCTGCCATTGTTTCTTGGAGTAGTATAATATATGGATGATGAGTACACATTAGTATTTTTAGGGAGGATTTCTTGTGTGGACTTGCCAAACCCCTGCAATTGAAAGAGAGTAGTTTCATGGGGAAACCTCACCCAAGGTATGCACTTCTCTAAGTGCCCCAACAATAGACCATTGTATTCCTGAAGAAATATCAATTAGGGCACAATTTTGTGCCTTTGAGAGGAAGGAGGAATGCCCTCGACCTTTTTTTGTATATGAGAGTCAGGATTTTGTCCAAGCCCATGATCTACTGACGAAGGGCCAAGAATAGTTATGTTCCTGAGGTGAAAAAGGATGGTTCGTTCCTACGAGTTCTTAGAAGAGGTCTCCTCCCTGATACTGAGGAGAGGGGACTTGAGTGGAGCAGTGGGAGCAGGGTGCAAGAGGCTATGGAGGGGAAAGTGATATGAGGGGTATAGTGAGATTTTTGTAGGTTTGATGGAAAAGGGGAGTGTAGATCAAGTAGGCAGGGGGGGCTATCAAGCTTGAGAAATTTAAAATCTTATAAAGGATCATGTACAGACAGAGGGATAGAAAGATGCATACCCAAAAAAGTGTCATAGGAGGGTGTCTAGAGATTTCCTTGTGATAGGAAGCACACCTGAGCCAGTGTCGGAGAGGGAGCTAGTCCTTGATCACACCATCTAGAGTCGAGTGTTCTTCCAACTGAAGCATGTAGAGATCCCATGTGTGTACTTCTCGGAGTAATAAGAGAGCCTAAGGAGGACGAGGTAGATGGGGAACCTGAACTAGCTAGAGAATTCGATACCTATTGGGCTGCGGACTGAGGGGGCTGAGAAGATTTTGAGCACCCTCGATAAGGATGAGGGTAGTATTTGAGAATATGTCCATGGGAATGGCATCGACAACATCGAAATGGGATGCACTCATAGTCGAGGATCTAAGTCCCAGATATGCCCCTGTCCATGATATTGATCTCTTTCTGCAAACCTCCATGAATGTTTAATGAGACAAGGATACGAGATAGAGCCATATCCCTAGTTTCTCGAAAGGAAAAATCAGCATCCAAGTATGTTCCCAAAAAGTTCCCAATAGCTTGAAAAACCTTGACTGACTAGAGATGAGGTGGAAACCCTGATAGACGAACCCAAATGGGAAAAGATTCCATTCTTTCACAGGAAGTATCGAAAGTGGGATCCCAGAGTTTTTGTTAAGGTCCTAACCCGCACATAGGTAGATCAGTGTATTCGGATGTAATAAAGGTCAATATTAATAAGACCTTTCAATAAAATAGAATAAGGCGGATGTAAGAAGACCTAATAGAAGCTTCCGCTTCTAGAAGGATCTTCCTCTAGATGCTTCTTTTTA